>JAVQJX010161652.1:0-15520 GCA_036025115.1 Ambassis agassizii
ACGCAACCAGCTGCCAGCACTTCCTCATAGATCACCTAATATCTGCTCTGAAAAGACATCTGGCTTTTTCAGGTGTATTTTTATATATATATATATATATATATATATATATAAATATATATATATATCTCCTAAACTCAATCTAGGTGCCACAGAGAGAGAGATACAGTTTTTAGTTTTTTGAGTGAACTGCCTCATTAATGATTAATGTTTAAACCTCTACTACTGATAAGTGTGGAACGATAACCACAGGAATGAGAAGATGCCACTTTGCGAAATTGTGAATGAGTTTCTGTTTGTGGGTTGATCCAGGCAACACAAAGCAGTAAGATGTGACAGAGGTGCCGTCAGCATTGTTACAGAGTGAGCAGAGTTTGGTGGAGCCGCCCCTTTTAGCCTCTTCTACTTTAACTATGCAAAAGGCATTAGTCCACTGCAGACGCTCAGAGAATGAAGCACAGCAGAGAGAAGAGTTTAAATGTGTGTTATTTGATGAAGAGACAGCCAGCTGGAGCAGGAAGTGTCCTGAGAAAAAAGAGGGGGGGAGTCCGTCCACATTCTCTCTACCTCTGCATGTGGGAGGCGGCGTCCAGGTGCCGTTCTCCAGACACCTGCTCCTTCCAACGCCCTCCATGGCGTAGCCGCTAAAACACGAGTACGCTGCGACATCCCCGAACTGGAACACGGCCCCCCGAACCACCCCATTGGCCACATGGAGGGGAGGGCCACAGGACACCCCTGCACAACAGCCCAGATGGAACGACCCAGGTGTTACTCACTACACTTTCTTTATGTAGTTTCTGCTGCAGCTTCCTCCACCATGTCTTTAATTTTAGATAATAATAATCAACTGTCCCACATTACCACTAAACACAGTGATGATTTTCATGCACCAATATTGCACCACATGTGCCTTTTTAGTTGTGCGTCCGTGAAGATTCACTTGAGGACTAAAAGGATCACAACAAATACGCGTGCAGGAAAATAAACACCATGCAAATACGATCAACGAGCCATTGTGCTGCATTCAGGACAACTGCGCCTAAGAAAAATCAAAGGACTGTCAGACAAAGGTTGCCATAGGAGCTGCAGAGGTGACCGTAATTAGTTCAGTACACAGGACCTTTGATGCAGCAGCTTCATTTGTTTGGACACAAAAGCTCAGCGAGAGACAAGAGAGACACACAGAGCTTCACCTAGCAGGCATGCGAGGAGACGAGACAAGGACAAGAGCATGCAGAGGCGGTCGTACACGTCATTTATAGACATGGTGTGGTAGTTTGAGGACAGTGTAGTTGGACACAGTAATTCTATAACATATCTTTGTTGCCTTTGTTTCTATGGTGGCACGTTTGCTGTGTGAAGGACAGATTAAAAATCCAAAGGAAGCCACATTTATGTATACACTCCTTAGGGATTTGTGTGCCATTTTGAATGTCATATCTAATCTAGTGTATGTTAACATAAGACCTACTTTCACATGCAGAACTGATGGGGCTCCAGGTCTGATCAGGCCTGCAGGTGATGGTGCCGCTGCCCTTCACCTGCTGACCTTTAGGGCAGGTCACACGGACTGACTGTCCCACATGAAAGTCCTGCTGAGATCTGCTCCCGCTGCCGTCCTCTTTCCAGCCTGGAGGAGCTGGACAAGGCTTCGCTGTGAGAGACAGAAGTTATGCACACTTAAAGTTAAGTCCTTAGATGATGTACAGAATTACATAGTGGGAACCTAAATGAAATGGTTTTACTTTCACAATGACACACAAGTCTGTACAAAAGCGGCTGTTGTGAAACAGATTAGGAAACCCTGTCATGTTGAAAATGTTTGACTGGAATGTTTTTTTTAGGTATGTTGAAAACGTTGCTCTTCGTGTAGGCCACAACCTGTTTGTTAACATAAAAGAAAGGCAGACACAGATGCGTGAGGGTTTAAGTTTCCTCACGTTGGCAGGTGGGGAACGTGGCGCTCCAGGTGTTGCCGCCCATACACACCACCAGAGGCTCTCCAACCAGCCTGTAGCCTTTATCACACTGGAACTCCACGGCGCGCCCGGTGTTCAGGTTGTGTTCCAGCACTTTACCGTGAAGCACCTGCTTCAGGATGTCGCAGCCTCTGCCCACTATTGACACACACACACACACACACACACAGACAGCTGCTCAGTTTAAACTGACGATTTCTTATGCAGAAAAAAGTGTTGGGTTCACTGCTCACCTTCACACGTAGGTGTCGGCTGGCTCCATGTGCCATTAGCCAGACAGGTAATGGTTTTTGGGCCGACTAGCTGCAGACCAGCAATGCACACATAGCTGACATTGTGCAGGTAGGTGTCTCCTGCTGTTTGGATGTGGGCATTCTTCACTGTGGGAGGAGGCCCACAGGAGGGCCATGAGGAGGCTGCAGACAGAGGTGTGATGGGGTTAATGTTGATGTAAGGTAACACACCTACATACACCTACACAATCAATTTCACCTGTGTTTTACATATTTTTGCTCATTTTCTAATGTGACATTCATACATATTGTGCAAGAGTGTGTGATCTTTCAGGTCATTGTGCTGTCCTCTGTGTTTACTTACGGTGTTGTAACTGTCATGACTCATGACAACACTTAAAATAAAGATTTTATTGAGCAGGATATCTCTGTTGTAAGACGAACACAGCGATCACATATGTACACAAACATACCGACACACACTGGCTGCGTGCCGCTCCACGTTCTGTCTCCTTGACAGGTCTGAATAGAGTCTCCCTGTAATTAAAAAAAACAAACAAATGTAAGTGTACAAGAATATCTGATGACCTAAACACAGCAATGTGCAAAGAAACAAGACACTTGATACACAGCTTGTAAGTCCACAGCTGTGTGTTAGTGTGTGTGTGCAATAACAGGCTCTCTCTGGACAGAGCATTCAAATTGAGCAGAGGCTATCAGAGTATCAGGAAAAGAATGACTCAGCTCTTTGAGTGGATCTGTAACCACACACTCCCTGCTGTAAGGAAATCATGTGACTTTCTGTAATCTGGTTGTCAGCTGTTAGTTCAGCTGGCTGCAGTTCAGCTCAGCTCAATACAAAAAAAAAGGCTCTGAATGGCCACGATGAGCAGTACCTTCATGTCAAACCCAGGAAGACAGGAGTACATGACAAAGTCGCCGTAGTTGTAGCTGTCACCCTCGATGACACCGTGAAGAAGAGGAGGGGGTTTCTCACACATCACCATCTCGCAGGAAACAGATGAGATGCTGGGAGCCCAGCCTCCACCCTCCTTATCACAGATCACAAAGGACAGAGATACGTTTGATTGTTTGTATCATATGTTGATGCTTCAGGGTTAATCATTCATCCTAGACATAGACCTCACAATGAGATTAAGGAGCTAAAAGTCCAGTCATTAACCAGCATAATGTTTCCTACCTGACACTCAGCCAGTGCTGACCCCTGCAGGTAGAAGCCAGGAGGACATGAGAGGGTGATGGTGCCTCCAACAGGAGTGAACTCTTTCCCGGAGATCACCAATTGGGGGATGGAGAAGTTGGTGGGCAAAGGGCACGGGGTGGGGCGGCACCGGATGCTGTGTTTGGACCAGGTGCCATCACTCTGGCAGGATAGAGAGGCAGTCTGTGTGGCTAGTTTGTATCCATCATCACACCTGGACAGGAAAAAACACATACGTCTTTGATATGATCCTTGAAAAATCCCTTTTTATGAAGAATAGAAAAATAACTAAAAGTTATTAGCATTTTTGTGGACTGTTAGCATTATCAGTGTAATAAAAGTTACCTGTATGTGATCTGGTTTGGGAAGGTGAAGCTGTCTCCCATCACCTGAGCATGTGCTACGTCTGGTGGTTTTCCACAGCTCACAGGCTCACAGCTGATCCTGGGCTCCCCCCACCTTCCATCTCGTCCACAGGTGAGGTACGGGAACCCCTTCAGCTGGTACCCGGGCCGACACCTGTATATCGCTCTGTCTGGGAAGTTGGCACTGCTGCCGTGTAAGACAGCATTAGGGACTGCAGGTGGGGCGACGCTGCATCTCCCCCGGCCGCACACAGGCAACCCGGGGCTCCACACACCGCCCTTCTCACACACCGCTTGTGAGGGGCCCAGCAGCTTGTAGCCATCATCACACTGAAAGTGCACGCGGTCCCCACAGGCATGGTCATGGCCCAGGACCATCCCATTTTTAATAACAGGGGGTGTACAAGTGCAGGGCTGGCATTGAGGCACAGTGCCCACCCAGTGGCCTTGAGCGGAGCACCGCAGGACGGGATCCCCAACAACATCATAGCCATCAAAGCAGACGTACTCCACAACGTCATCGTAGTTGAAGCTGGAGCCGTTCAGGAAGCCATGACTGATGTCCTCAGGTGGATCACAGCTAATGATGTCACAGCGGGGTGGCGGTTTGTCCCAAAGTCCATCTAACTGACAAACAAGAGTCGGATCCCCATTAAGAGTGTATCCTTCATCACACTCGTACTTTACCTTACTGTTGTAGCCAAACTCTGATCCCAACACATGCCCATTGGGTATTGGAGAAGGTTTCCCGCAACGGGCAGGCACACAGGCAGGAGACTTGTGGCTCCAGGTGCCATCGGCCTGGCAAACACTTTTAGACTGTCCTTTTAAGAGGAAACCAGGCTGACAGCTCAGTTCTATTGCATTACTGTAGCTATACTCTGTGCCTTTGAATGTAATGTCACTGGGGACCTTTGGGGGACCACAGGACACTGGCTCACACTGAGGCTTCTCCCCATCCCATTTTCCATCGGCCTGGCAGATGATAGTGTCACTGCCCTTTAAGACGAACCCGGGACTACACTCAAAGTGCAACACCTCAGGATAAACGAAACCACCTCCATGAGCTGTACCGTTAGCAAGATCTCCTGGATCACCACAGGAAACAGGTCGACACACTGGGGGATCTTCAGTCCACATCTGACCTGATATACAGTGCCTCACAGACTCCCCCTGCAGCTCATATCCTTCCTTACAACTGTATGTAACCATACTGCCGAGGGAGGCATCAGTCACATTCACCCAGCCATGATCTGGACTGGGTGGTGTCTCACATTCTGCTGGAACACATGATGGAGCCGTCCCGTTCCATGACCCATCCTCCTGGCACACCAACCTGGTGTGTCTTGTGAGGTCATAACCTTTGTGGCAGCGGTACTCGATTAATGTCCCCTGAAGGAAGTTCAAGTCTGCGGGTGCAGCTAAGGCTCCAGTGTTTTCAGAAGAGAGTCCCTGCTCCGTCACTCTTACATAGTCCCCAAAGTCAATGTGAGGAGGCAGGCCGCAGTCTGACGGCACGCATACAGGAACAGAGCTTGACCACCCGAACTCCTCGCAGGTTAGATGGTCCTGGCCTACCAGCTGGAAGGATGGAAAACAGCTGTAGAAAATAGTCACACCAAAACTGTGATCCTGGCCTTCGACAAAACCATTTTCAATGGGCTGCGGGGGGGTGCAGGATATTTGCACACAAGCAGGCGGCTCAATGTCCCATTGTCCACTTGCCTGGCACTTCAGAGTCTCTGGTCCTTGAAGGCGGTAACCACGACGACAAGAGTAGGTGACACTGTGACCAAACTGGAGTTTTGTGTAAGACACTTTTCCATTGGGTATCTGTTTAGGTATGGAGCATTCAATGGGGCGACATGATGGCACCCCACCAATCCAGAGTCCTTTCTCTCCACACAGGATGGTGGTGTTACCTACTAAATTATATCCAGTCTTACAGCTATACAGTGCTCTGCTGAGGTACATCAAACCCTGGACATCAACTATACCATTAGAGATCTCTACAGGCTGAGGACATTCAACCGGAATGCATTCTGGGAAAGGACTGCTCCACTGTCCACTAGCCAGACAGGACACAGAGACTTCTTTTCTTAGAGTGAAGCCATCCATACACGTGTAGGTCACCACAGACTTGAAAGGCAAAGGGGGAGAGGACGAGGAAGGACCTCCAAAGGACACCTCAGGTGGTGGACCACAAAACACTTGTCTACACACAGGAAAGGTGTCGTTCCACTCCTGAGAGGGGGTGCAGCGGAGGATCCGTGACCCCTCCAGGACGTAGCCATCCTCGCAGGACAGTTCAACGGTTCCAGACTCAGAGTCCAGGCCTTTCAGGACCAGGTGGTTCTCCTCCAGTGGCGGCTCTGGACATTGAACTGGTGAACAGTGTGGGTTTCTTGTCTTATCCCACTTTCCTTCCTTGAGACAGGTCCACACAGCATCTCCAACCAGCTCGTAACCATCATCACAGACATACTCCACTTTGCGGCCCACCTGGAACTCAGAACCCTTGTAATGTCCATGGTTGATCTGTGGCGGAGGGTCACAGGTGAGGAGGACACAGGTGAGTGAGTTCATAGACCAGCGGCGGTTGGCTTGACAAAATCGTTCTGGTTTACCGATCAATCTGTAGCCTGCTTCACAGGCATATGTTACACTGGTGTTGAAGGGGAACTGTGAAGTATTAGGACTCCCATTCTGGTTTGTAACTCTGAAGTGTCCATTCCTGAGTAATGGAGGCAGCTGGCAGACGACGGGTACACAGGTAGGAAGAACTCCTCCCCACTCTCCATTGGCCTTGCAGGTCCTCTTCTTCTCCCCTCGGATCATGAACCCATAGAAGCAGCTGTATGCCACCGTTGCACCAAAACTGTAGTTTGTACCACTAATATAGCCCTGATTAATGCTCTCAGGCTTGGAGCACCTCACCGGCACACAGCCGATATCATAAGGTGAAGGTTCCCACTCTCCTCCCATCAGGCACCTCAGTGTGGCTGTGGTGTTGAGCATGAAGCCCTCTTCACATTTATAGCTCACTTCAGTGTTGCTAGCATATTTTGGTTTGTTGACTGAATCCAAAATGGCGTGAGGCAGGTCAGGCGGATGGATGCAGAAGTTTGCGATACAGCGAGGGGCCTCCATGCCAGCAGGGGGCGCCCACACACCCTGAGCGTTGCACACCATCTTAGAGTTGTTGCCTGCGGTGTATCCATCAGTGCAGTAGTAGTTAGCAGTGTCTCCAAACAGCTGATGGCTCTCGTAAGGCTCGGCATGGTCGATTGCAGGCGGAGGGCCGCAGGAGCGAGGCACGCACTGGGCAGAGCTTTCACTCCATTGGCCATTTGATAGACATTCTCTGGTCTCTGGGCCAATCAGAGTGTAGCTGCACAGGAAGAAGATGAAAAGAGATGAGTAAATGGAAGTCAAAAGACAAAGCAGCTTGATAACTACAACAGTAACCTTTACCCTTCTTTGCAGACATAGTGCACCTTGTTTCCCAATTCGTAGTTCTCTCCTACGGTCACAGCGTCCCTTAGTGATGGAGGCTCACCGCACAGGATGTTCCCACAGCGAGGGGCAGGTCGGCTCCACTCCCCTGTTGCCTCACAAACCACTTCCATGGAGCCCTGTGGTCTTTACAACAACATACAACTGAGTGTACACAAACCACTCTGTGTGTGGTCTCATAGTTATTGGCAGAAATATATCCATACCTGTACCCCTCAGAGCAGGTATAAGAGACAGTGGACAGGTACGTGTTTGTCTTAAAGATGTAGTCTGCATTCTCCACAGTTGGTGGCCCACCACAGGTCACTGGATAACAGATGGGTGGTGTCCCGCTCCACCTCAAGCTGGCTAGACACTGGTACTCATAAGGGATCTGTGGCAGGAAGCCTTTCTTACAGCTGCAGTGAAGGACAGACTTATTACCACTTTTTCTAGTATCTACTGTGGTCACAGTGATGGTGCAGGGATGTCAATGATACCTGAAAGTCACCTTGCTTCCATAAGTGAAGTTGCTTCCATTCATGATGGAATTCTCTGGGACTGCGGGTGCTGGGCAGGAAAGAGCTACAGTGCAACAAAAACCATATGGTTAGTAACACCGGAACCTAAATATGGATCTCAAAAGGAGCATCAAATTTCCCATTCACAATCCTTAGACACTAACAAAAACAGAGACATACACAAACATAAAACCCAATAAGCAGAGATATTTGAATTGCAGACTGCAACTGTGCAGAATATTAGATGTTGATGCATGACTGTGCTTTCTAATGCATAATAACGTATTAAATTATTTAGCCAACAGCCAATATGCAACACAGTCTGCTTCCTCTGTGAGGAAGAATGTGGCTTAGAGCCAAGGTGGAGTTGCTGCGGTAGTCAGGCCTTTCAGCCTGCTGCACAGCAGAAGACAAAAAGACAGCTGCACCCTTTCACAGCGTCAGCCATTAGGTGCATCACATAATGAGTAGTGAAGTGAAGCCTATGAAATTTTTGCTTCAAATATGCTTCAATTTGTTTTTGTATTTTTTTTAGGTATGATCTCTATAAAGACACGTGATTTTGTTTAGGTTCCATAGTATATTTAATTTGGGAGGAGAGGGACAGAATAGAATAAAAATGTATCAATAAAGGTGACCTCTCACCTCTGCAGAATGGAACAGGGTTGTCCCAGGATCCTGTGTCCAGGCAGTAGAGTCGAGATGAGCCAATCAGCTCGTAGCCATCATCACAGCCAAACCTAACCTCACCGCCCATCAGGAAGTTGCTGCCCTCTCTGTGACCAAACTCTGGAGACCCAGGGTTCTCACACTTTACTGGTTCTGAACACAAACAGGAGGAACAGAAATAAGTTGAGAACGACAGAAATCACACCCATAACTATATTCTTAAGTCACATTACCTGTACAGTTTTTACCCTCTCCACTGTATGGGTGAATACAAGTGCAGGTGTAGGAACCCTCAGTGTTCTGACAGCTCGCATGTTCATCACAGTCAGATCCCAGCGCGCACTCATCCACATCTGAACACACACCCACAGTCAAATAAACACACAGATTCTTCATGAATTGCCTTACAAACATATGGACAAATTCCTTAGTCTAAGTTTATGTACCCAGACAGGCCGGTGGATTTCCTCCCCACTTGCCGCTGTTGGTGCAGTGCACCTTGGCATCTCCCAACAAGTAAAAGCCAACATTACACTGATAGACTACGGAGCTGCCAGCATGGAAGTCAGACCCCTGAAACAAGCCATTCTCTAAAGGAAGAGGAGGCCCACAGGACACTCCTGCAACACAACCACACAGAGAGAGCACCTCAATGCTGCACACTCAGTAGATAACATTACTGTATTATTCAACATAGTTTCATTAAAAAAGTCATTTTGGCAAGCAAATGACAAAGGACAAAACTAAATCTGATGGCAAATACATATGCAAATAAATGACGTAGAATGTCTGTGCCTTACGTTCACAGCTGGGCAGTGGGTGGCTCCACTCTCCTTTATTTTGACACTGTAGCACTGGCTCCCCCACCAGGTAGAAACCAGGATCACAGGACAGCTGAACCTGTGCACCGGGGCTCACCTCCACAGTGGAGACGTGCAGGTGGGGCACAGTGTTCTCCAGCTTGGGGCAGTCTACAAAAAAAAAAAAAAAACAGTCAGAGAAGTACGTGAAATTTTTAGGTGTATCAGAGCTCACTTACCAGCACAGAAAATGCTGTTGAGGTTCACTTTAACTCGGCCCACAACTCCGTTTAGAAAGTCCGGCCAGGCGAGGACGTTCCCTCTGTGTGTTACGTGGGAGGCAGGACAGCTGCTGGACAGGACTTTAATCTACATAAAAACAATAAATATCAACATATATTTACACTGATCTCAAGTTGCTACTCTCTCTGCAGTAGAGCATCTGTTACGTTTACCTGCTGTGGCGTGAGAACACGATCCCAGATGTTTAGCTGGCTGATTGACCCCACAAAGGACTCAACAGGGTTAAAGCCCTCACCCCTCTGATCCTGGTCCTGACCTAACACAAGTGCACCTCCACCTACAGAGCACATGGAGCACGGAGGTTAACCACTACTCTCTGAGTGTACCTTATGTGTACTTTATTTTAAAGTGTTTTTAAAATAGAAGAATTCAGCTTTAATCTAAAACTTGTGTTAAGCAGAAAAGTGACCGGGCCGAGGATAGCACTACACCTGGGATAGTGGTGCCAACTGACAGGCCTTTGCCTCCATCCGACGGCTTCCCGTTAATATAGATTCTCCAGTCACCGTCCCAGCTCCTCCAGGACACTCCGATGTGGTACCATTGGCCTGTGTTCACTGCAGGGCAGTCAGTGATCCGCTCCTTACCATTCACATACAGCACCCACCTGCACAGACGTCAGACACCAAAGGTAGAAATAATCTCTACAGTGAGTGATTTTGAATTTAATCTATCACTGACCCGTTGTAGTCTATTAGAAGGAAGGCGTTGTCGCTGCCCTCCACAGCGTAGGAGACAGGTGTGCCATAATTGGTGGTGTCTGATGACTTCATCCAGAAAGTGCAGGTGATTTCTGTCAGTGCCGGCATCACGCTGTCCATCATCACGTATCCATGGATACCAGACACCTCAAAGTCCAGGTTGAAGGCAGAGGACATCTCTGATGGGACAAAAGAGGACACAGTTTGAATCAAAAATAACTTTTAAATGTCTTTTTTACATTTAGATCATCATAAACATTACTGTTGCCACGGCTACAACACTGGCCTCCTCGCACAAGAATAGAGCCAATAATAATACACAGCCTGTTCCCTCTCTGCCTGCCTTCCATCTCTAGAGTTGCCATGGTGATGTGTCATCTGTCCTATAGTACCTGTCTCACACCTGGTTCCGTTGAACCCAGGGAGGCAGCGGCAGGTGTAAGACCCCAGACCGTCCAAGCAACTGGCCCCGTTCACGCAGGGGTTCGGATCACACTCATCTACGTCCACCTCACACAGACGTCCTCGGTATCCCACCACACACTGACACCTGAGACAAAGACGGAGGACAGGGATGTATGATGCCTCCTCACAGTCTCTAAAGAAGCTTTCTGTTATGTTTTCTTTACCTGAAATTGTTAACGGCATCCAGACAGGAGCCTCCATTCAGACAGGGAGTGCTGTAACATTCATCAATGTTGATCTCACAGTGATCCCCTGAGAATCCAACAGCACAGTTACAGACGTAACCGCCTGTCTGATCCTCACACACCCCTCCGTTCAAGCAGGGGTTGGACCGGCACTCATTGATTTCTAGTTCACAGCGAGATCCTGTTGAAATGTGAGAATCCAGATGATTAATTATATGGTATTATACTGTGCGTGTAACTGTCTGATGATTAACTACAAAGGTATCCAACCTGTGAAACCAGCTGCACAACTGCAGGTGAACTTGTTGACCTCGTCCACACACACACCTTTGTTCAGACAGGGTGAGGAGGTGCACTCGTTTACCTCTGCCTCACACAAAGAGCCTGAGGTAAACAAAGGAGGAGCGTATCAACAGATCATTATTATCCATCAATATGTATGAGAATTTTGTATATATACCTCAAATATCTTACCAAAAAATCCAGCCTTGCATTGACACTGAAAGTCTCCCATACCGTCATTACACAGACCTCCATTCTGACAGGGAGCAGAGTCACACTCATCTATGTCAACCTCACACTTGGCACCTGATGGAGAAACAGTAAACTCTGAATCTTACGCTCCACAACAAACGGGGGAACGCCTGCCACTAGAAATCCTGAACTGTTGATATACCTGTGAACCCAGCCGTGCAGGTGCAGACATATCCGGCTCCAACCTCCTCACATGTCCCCTTATTCTGACATGGATTGAGGAAGCACTCATGGAAAACCTGCAGATCACACAGTGATGTCAAAGACAGGAAATAAAATGTTTTCAATCAAGAAAAATGGATGAAGAAAGTGTTATGTGTATGTGTGGAAAGTCTAACAGAAAACATGTTCATTCATGGAAAGTCATACATAACAGCTGGCATGTGTGGCAACAGATATGGCATCGATGAAGTCAAACACAATGTGAAAAAAGTTGTGTCTGGTAGCCATTTTGGTGTATATACAACAGGTACATGTGTTCAATATTGGTCATTAAAGAGATGCATGTTCAGAAAAGACTAACCTGACTGCTGGCTTGATAGTCCTCGCTGACCTCCACCTCTGGAGCAGCAGTCACACTCTCCTCTTTTGGAAGAAAGCTGGAGCCAAAACCTGACAATGACACCCAGACAATGTGAGCAAAGACAAGCCGGAAAAAAACACAGCATGGATCTTTCCCTTTGCTACCACGCTGGCAGACGTTTGAGATCCAGCTAAACAAAAGTCTGTATTCTCATTGAAAACTGGCAGCCTGTTCATTCCCACACTTGCAGACATGCAGTGTTATTCATTTCTATTCTGCTGCTGAGCAATAAAAGCCATATTATTTCCATTTCCCACTGATCTTGTGCAGTAATCCTGTTTCCAATTGGATTGGCCTGTCACAACAAAAATCACGTTTAGTCACTTACTGGAGCAGTGCTGTATGGTGCTTGCTCCTGTGACCGTGGTGGTTCCATAGAAGGGACAAGAGAGGCAGTAGGAGCGACCATGCTCAGGCTGGTAGTAATCTCTCGGACAAGGGTAACAAGGAACCAGACCGGTGCGGGAGAAATGACCAGCAGAACAGGGGACTGAAGGAGAAACAGACGCAGATGATGAAAAAAAAAACAGAAGAAAGCAGCTTTTAATAGCTGGAAAACATCCGGGAGCTCAAAGTCCACATTTGAGAAGCTGCAGGTTATTTATGGATTTTAACTGCAAAAGAGTTTCCATGTGTGTCCATCCAACTTTAAAGGCCAACCAAACAGAAGCTGGAATTATAGTGGCTTTCTTTTTCGGTAGTATTTTGAATTACTTAGGCCTCTAGACACTGAGCACTGTCCTCACCTCCACACTCTGTCTCATCCACTGCTCCTCTGGTGACGGTGGAAGTCTCCTCAGGACAAACCAGGCACTTCCGGGCACCGTAACCAGGCTGGAAGTGTCCAAAAGGGCACGACTCACAGATCTCCAACCCATTCAGAGAGTGACTGCCGGGCTTACACTGCCCTGCAATTCACCACATCATCAGGGAGAAATGTTATGCGATAACATTATCACTACACAAGCCCGTGCCTGCATATGTGTGCTTATGTTATACCTTTACACTCGCTGATGCTGCGGGAGTGCAGGTAGGCCGTGGACATTCCTTCAGGACAGGACTTACATTCCAGCTGGCCCTCCTCATCTTGGTAGGAACCCAGCCAGCAGCTCTCACACTCATTATACTCCAGAGAGAAGTATGTTCCCACTGGACATTGCACTGAAAGAGAACCCTTAATTAAATACAGGCATTTTCAGATCATGTTGCAAGTGTACCGTCCTGTCACTCACCACACATCCTGCCTTTGAGCACTGAGCCTGGTCTGCAGAACAGAGACGCCTTCTTGCTCTCCAGTGACCTGGGATCGGCCACAATCATCTCCGAGGACACGTGGAAACTGGACAGTGGCTGCTTGGCTAGTGTCCTCTTCAGTCGATTAGTAAGTTGCTCCAGGGTGCGCAGGAGCCGCTTCTGATTGGCCACTTCGATTGAGTCGTTCCTCGACAGGGGCAGAGGGATGCTTGCTGGGAGAATTGCCAAAGTTTAAAGGACTGAACTCTGGTGCTTTAAGCTGCAAAAAGCAACACTGAGTCCTACCTGTGATGTTGAAATAGATCTGGATCTTTTGGTCTCTGGTGGGGCCTCTGATCTTCCTGTGCCTCTTGGTGCGATGGTGGGGTTGCGTGCTGCTGTCCTTCTGCCGGCTGGGGAGCCGGCGGGTTCCTGTGGCAAAGCCTGACTCAAAGTATGCGTAGTCCTGGGAGCCCTGAGGTCCCCAGTTGTTGCCCCAACCCCCTGGTGCTAATGAGACGGAAGAGAAATGAGCTGAGATGTGCTTATAAGACAGGTGGCATGAAGAGAGATGAGCGTGTTTGAATCCTACCAATAGAGAACCCGTTCTCATAGTCGTAGTTGTACTCCAGACAGTGACCCTGCGACATCACCTCAAGTTTGCAGGTGACGTCATCATTGCCGCAAATGTTGGGAAGCTGTGGAGATGAAGATAAACGTGTTGTAGGAGATACTGAGTGTGTGTGTGTGTGTGTGTTTGTGTACACAGGAACTCACCATGCCTCCCAGTTTAGTGTTGAACTCTCCTGCAAATGACTTGACCAGATCCACATCATCACAGCGAGAGGCTTTAAACAGCATCTCAAATGGTTTAAACCCGTTGTTGGCAATACGATTCACTGAGGAGCACAAAGAGGACATTAGAGGCTGACATCTCTTCTACACCTGCTGCATGTGTGCTGCGCTCACCTGAGCAGTCAGGTCTGTCTGGAGAGTAAGGCGGTTCCCACACGCCGTTGTAGGCGCAGAAGTAGCTGTGCACTGCATCCTGGGTGAAGCTGTAGCCTTCTTTACAGTGAAGAGTGCAGTTAACTCCTTCCTCTTCTTCAGAACAGACGAACTCACCGTTCACTGGGACATACGGCTGGTCACATGTTGTCCCTGGACAAAGAACAATGTGAGGCATCCTTTTTTTGGATTATACACCTTCCTGTTCATTTCCATAAACAACAATATATCACTGTATCTCACCTTGCACAGTAATGGTTATGTTGCATGTGCGGCTGTTTCCTGCTGCATCAGTGGCGATGTACTGGACCACAGTCTCTCCTACTGGGAACAGAGAGCCAGGAGTGTGGCTACTGTTCACTGTGAGGCGACCACCTGCAACATACAGATTATAACAATGTTTTTATTTTGAGCATAACATTTCAACCTTTTGTCCAATGGGTGTCCGATAAAAGGTCAAAGTAGGCAACTTATTTTTCAGGTTGAAAATATTTATCTTAACTTAAATGTGTTACGTTAAAGCCCCTGCAGAGGGCAGTGTTGGTCTTACTGGATCTTCCAGGACTAAATGAGTCACTCTTAGTAAACCATAGAAGTTATGTTAAACAAAGATATGTTGACACAAGGTTGGTGCGTCTGGGCATCACACCTCTGGGGACTGAAAGGGAAAGTTCAGTCTGGCTGATGGATAGAGCAATGGGAGAGGCAGCTGTGATGATGAGGACTGTGTGTGTGTGTGTGACACAGTCAGGTTGCAGACAAAGAACAATGAAAACATCTGCACTAAGTGTGAGACACACCAGCAGGTTTAAGGAGCAGGGAAAGTACATGGTTGGCCTTTCGTTTAACTCCGATCCATTAACAGTAGCGATGTCGTTCCAACAGGGCTGACACACGTCTGGCCTGTTGGAGTCTCCCCTTATATTTAGCCTGTGTGTGTGTGTGTGTTTGTATGTGTGTGTGTGTGTGTGTGTGTGTCTCTACCAAGTCTTGACTATATATAGAGCTGGCATCAGGGTGTGGGCCTGGAAAAACAAAACACTGACGTTGAAGCAGCTCTGGGCTGACGTCGTGTAGACCCGAAACAGCCCCAGCAGCCTGTCATTACAGTGTGTGTGTGTGTGTGTGTGTGTGTGTGTGTGTGTGTGTGTGTGTGTGTGTGTGTGTGTGTGTGTGTGTGTGTGTGTGTGTGTGTGTGGGGGGGCACCACAGCAGAGAGGG
>JAVQJX010161673.1:0-13017 GCA_036025115.1 Ambassis agassizii
AGCTAAGCTAGCTAACCAGAAATGGATAAATAAAAGTTAATTTACTGCACTGTTAGCTGTAAACGTTTGTTTGCTAATCTCAAACTAACATGTATGCTTTTGTTTTTAACTAAAAAAAAAAAACCCTGCACCACACTGTGCCAGTGTTTTAGCAACGTTCTTTCATAGCTGACTTTACACCATGCCTGCGTAGGTAAAAACATTCTTTGTTTTTATAATAATAATAATAAAGTGGATGATTGTTCAATTTTAATTAATAAATCCAACTCCACCTGTTCATGCAGCCATTTGTTTTTAATGGATGACAATTTCCGGACATCCGGGGACTTATCAACACGACTAAATCTGATTGGCTAATACCGTTAACGGTTTTGATAAAAGAAGAAAGAAGAAGATGCTCGGACGAAGAAAAAAAAATGCATCCGGCTTACAAAAGTAATCTAGAAAATAATATTTCATTGAAAGACAAACACATATATAATAAATATATTTGCCCAACGCCGCTGGAGAAATTTGCTAAACCCAACAGGAAGTTAGCCAATTTAAAATAACTACGCATGCGCCACCTAATCGAAACAGGAAGTGGGAATTATATGAAATCTGTGAAATAAAATGATCCCCTTAGCACAAAGTGTTCATTCTGATCTCTTTGTTACTGTACCCGTTGGCCCTCCTATGATTGATGGAATCTCTCTTATATAAGAAATGTAATAACATCTTCATTAGAAACTTGTTTGATCCTGTATCAACTCCCACATGTAAAGTCAGATGGACAGTACTGGAGAATGGACTTCAATTTTTCTATTGCCATATCAATATGACATACTCCTTATAATCAATAATCCTTATTTATCCTCAAGTGAAAAATACATATCCAATTTGATCATTATCCTAGCAAAATACTTTATCCACAAAAAATCCCTCTGGCTAAAAAGAATTCCCTCCTTTTATATTTTTAAATCGACTGATCTTAAAAACTACTGGAACACTATTGAAAATCTGAATTTGAAAAATAATAAGTTGACCAAAACAATTAAACTATATCATCAATTTAACTTTAACACATAGCAGACCTCTGAGTGTCTTCTTGTTTTGTTTTGCTATTTGTTTGTGTATTTGTATGTTTATTGCATTTCTCACACTGTGCATGTTAAAAATGCAGATGTATTGTCATGGTGTTACTATATGTACAATGATATTTGTTCATTCAATAAAACATCGGACCAACATTTTAGTGCAGACGTTAAAAGATCTCAGCTTCCATAGAGTCTGCTCTGACCTTTCTTGTAAATGTACTCAGCATTGCCTTCTTTCTAATCAACAATCATCTCTTTTGTTTTCTTGGTATTCAAGATGAGATGATTTCACAAACTGACAGACCAGTTCTCTGCTTCTTGTCCATCACTGATACACTGCTGAGTCTTCAAAGTATTTCTGCACATGACAGAGTTGTACTGGAAGTCTGAGGTGTACAGCGTGAATAGAAGTCCCTTGTGGTGTTCCAGTGCTGCTGATCTCAGACACACAACCTTTCAAGCTCACAAACTGTGGTCTGTTTGTGAGGTAGTCATAAATCCAGGTGGTTGTGGAGGGAATCCACCTGGAATTTCTGGCGCTTCTCACACAGCAGAGCAGGCTGAATCGTATTAAAAGCACTAGAGAAGTCAGAAGAGAACAAGACCCTCAAAGTGCTGCCTGACTGGTCCAGATGAGAGTGGGCTCTCTGAAGCAGGTAGATGATGGCATCTTCAACCCCAAGCCCATTACGATATGAGTGAGATGACTAGCATGAGCTAGGGCATTTTTTGGTCAGTAATTTAGTATTCATCATTTATTGTAAAGTCCCGAACAAGTTTTTTGTTATATAATTCTTATGTAATGGAATGCTAAAAAAAATTTAGTGTGTTAATTTACTGTAAGCTTATTTGTTGAACTTTCCGCATAGCAGCCCACATGCGGGCTGCTATGCGGAAAGTTCAACAAATAAGCTTACAGTAAAAAAAAGATATATGCGCGAGATATGCGCTATATGTGAGCGCATATCTCATGCTTAAAGACCATTACACGTCAAGGCTACACACGCTATTAACCCAGTTTCACTTCCTCTTTCACCACACAGAGGCGGCGTGCTCCTCCCTTAAGATGGTGAAGGTCTCTGTAATGGCACTTTTCCTTTAGATCACAAAAAACAGCAAAAGAAGCAGAAGTTTACAAATGTTTATTTTACAAAAGAAACGATGTAAACAGAGCTTTACAGATCAATCTAAAGTGTGACTTGTGTTTTTTTTTTTTCATTACTGTGGGGATGGTGCAGTCTTTGAAGAGGCAGCAGAAGCGAGTGTTTGTTGTACAGATAAAAATCATCAGAGAAAAAAAAATTAATGTCAAAGATCAACTCGACGCACAGAAATCTGAGCGCAGATGATGAGGCGCCTCGGGGGCAGCTCGCCGGGGGAGGAGGGGAGGTGTCAGGAGGTGTTGATGGAGGGGGTGTAAAGAAAGAAAGAAAGTGGTTCTGTCTAGAGTTTAGGCATCCTGGCAGCGTTGAGGCGCAGAGACACACAAGAGGAACCGGCGGCGTAACGCATCTCCCTCAGCATGCCGCTCCACTGCTTCTTATCCTCCTCATACCTGAAAAAAGGGAGAAATGAGAGTTAGACTAACACACAAACAGAGAAAAGCCCTCGGTCCCATAACTTACAGCCAGACGTCGGTGACCTCTGTGGGAGCCACCTCCTTGTTCTCCATCTGAACCATAGCAAAGCCACCGACGGCGTACAGGGAGCCGCCGCTGCTCACCAGGTTGACAGAGCTCCTCTCCTGGGGGAAGTCTGTGAAGGGCTCCCACCTGAGGAGACATTCAGCATCAGGAGAAGCTCAGCTACAAGACTGAGCTTCATTTTAAAGGGTAACAGCACAGAAAACAATCCATACTTGTTTGCTGTGAAGTCGTAGGCTTCACATGAAGCAGTGAGGCCGTCCTCGTTGACTCCACCAGCCACTATGATCTTGCCGTTGTGGATGATGGCGCCGAACATGGCTCTGGGTGTCTTCATGGCCAGCAGCTCCCTCCATTCTGACTGCTTGTGGTTGTACACAAACATCTTATTGAGGGCTTTGCTGTGAGGTGAAGAGAGAGAGAAAGAAAGACGGATCATTTGCAGCAAATTGCTTTCTAAATACGAGAAGCTGTGTGTTTTGACGATGAAAATGTAACCTCATGTCTTCATCGTTTTTGCTAATTTCACTAATGGACCGGCAGCGTGTTTCAGCATGAAGCTTTTATCTCTGAGATCTAATTTTAAAACAGGACATAAACAGCAGGAAAAACAGTCACACCTGCGACACAACACAAAGATATTATCACAGAGTCTGTGGAAGAAGGTGAGTCAAACATTTAGTTTTATTATCTGTGCCTGATTGGTTTTTATAATTAAATAAGTACACAGTGTATGACTGCAGGAGAACAACATGTTATGTAACATAAACAGACCCTGACAGAATTTTCCATTATTGTAGTAAAGGACAGCAGCAGCAGTGTAATTGTTGTCTGTGGCGTGCAGGCTGTCAGGATGATAGACCACAAACAGCTGCAGCACACAACATAAGGTCACACACACACACACACACACACACACACACACACACACACACACACACCCCTCTACCCACTTGTCATCTGTCTTTCCTCCAATGCAGTACACCAGTCCTTTGTGGGAAACGACAGCGTGGCCGTGGATCTTCAGAGGAAGCTTTTTGGTCTCAGTCCACTTCATCCTCCTGCAGGATGTGACAGGTGGAGACATGTTGCATTATTCACTTTGGAGTCATCAAACAGGATTTCACTTATTTATACAATATAATACATTCATTTCCGGTTGTTAATTATCACCTGGAAATTGTTTTAAAAAAAGCTGAGACATGGAGTGTGAAGCAGGTGAGGAAATAAAGGAAAATAATAATAACAGCAGCACTGACTCGACATCGTAGCACATCACGCTGTCCAGAGACTCGTTGGTTTGGAGGTCTTTTCCAGCCACGGCGAACAGCAGGTTCTCGCTCTCACCGATGTTGAAGAGGCACCTTGGTGAAGGCATCGGTGGCAGTGCGGTCCAGTCAGACGTCAGAGGGTCCAGCTGAGGAGGAAAACAGGAAGCAGGAACTGAGCTCGTCACCTTCTCACAGAGAATTTCATTCCTTTTTTTAAACTCACCAAATAGACGTAACACTGCAGAGGGGCGCCCTTGTTGTCCTCGTCCACAAACAGGCCTCCGATGATGTAGAGCTGGTTCCTCTGTGACGACAGGCTCACGTGATTGCGTGGCACCTGCTCCGACATGGCTGCCAGGAAGCACTCGTTTTCGCTGACGTCATACGCCACCGCCGCCGTGTCGTTGATCATCAGGATGAAGTCGCGTGCGTACATGCCATGCCTGCGGTTGTCATTCAGGAACCCGGGGAATGGGCTGTCCTCCTCCTCCTGACCTCCCTCCTCCCCCTCTTTCTTGGTGGCTTTCTCTGGGAGTTTCCCCTTGAAGGCGTCCTTGATGACCTGGATGATCTTCTGAAGCTCCGGGTCGGCCTTGATGATCTCGTCAGTTTCCACTCTGTCTTTGAAGAACTTCTCCGGCAGCAGGCGGAAGCGCACGCAGTTGAAAGCATCCTTCAGGACCTTGTTGCGCTCCCGGTCATGGTGTGCCCAGGCCATGACCGCCTCAAACACCAGCTCCTCCTTCTCCACATTCAACGAGTCTCCACCAATCACAGCAAACAGTTCATGAGCTGCAAGTTTGAGGAACTCGTCTTCCTTGTAAAGGAGCTCGAAGCGGTCAGCGATGAAGTTTCGTGCGGCCACGGCGAGCCTGGGACAGTTCAGCACCAGGCCCATCCTGAAAATGGCCATGCAGTTAGCCAGAGAGAGCTTCTTCTGCAGGTAGTTGACGCACACCGTGAACACCGAGGGGATCTGGAATCTGTTCGCCACAGCGATTATGTCCTGAATGTTGTCGTCGGTGAGGTCTATCTCAGCCGAGTAGAGGTACTGGATGATCATGTCCAGGATGGAAGGGTTAACATCCTCCAGCACCACCTCCTTGGTGTTCTCCACCTCCTTCCCATCCTCGGTGAAGAAGATCTCCCTGAAGTACGGGCTGCAGGCGGCCATGATGAGCCGGTGGCAGGGAAAGCAGCGGTCGCCTACCTTCAGGGTGCAGTCCACGAACTTGTTCTCATTCAGCAGCTCCTTCAGGCCGTCCTGGAGCAGGGTGCTCTGGAACAGGCGCAGCTCCTCTTTGATGGCGTTGGGGTCCATGGTGTGTCAGGAGCGGGGAAAAGGAAGGAGACGGCGTCCACAGGTCCTTTTGGCAGGTCGGTCCTGGCTGGAAAAGGCAGAGCAGAGAAAAGGTTCTCGCTGTGAAGACCCTGCAATTTAATCCTGCCCCTCTCTAAATATAGACCCATCTACCCCCACTGCCTGCTGCAGCAGCGTGGAATCAGAGCGCATCACAGGCCGGGGCTTCGAGCAGCTGCTGTCACAGACTGAAAGAAGCAACTGGCTGCTCCGGCTGAGGATTTGCCACCATGATTCAGCTCCCACAGTGTCATGTGGCCGGGTTAACAGCGGAGACAATGCTGTCAAAGGCCTCAAATAGACTGGGAGGATATTCACAGGAGTCACATCCACAAATATGTGCACAGTCTGGACCTGTAACACAAAAAGTTAAGACAACACAAACCCAATTCAAGCCAAAGACACTCTGAACACTCATTATATTGATCAGGTATTGATGAATCACGGTGCTATAATTGGAGCAGAAAAGTTTGGGTGCAGCAGCTGTGTGCAAAAAAAAAAAACAGGTGAGAGCTTCTTTCAACCAATCAGCACGGCTCTGCCTTCCCCCCTGCTGGGTGTGTTATTGTCCAGCTGCTCAGCTGAGTGTGTGTCAGTGTGTGTGTGTAGTTAAACATATTCAAACAGTCTCTCTACATGTTTCGTTAAAATGAAAGAAGACACATCTGAATCATTAAGAGCTCGTATTGTTGAGTCTTACTCTGATAAAGTGTGAGGAGTGTGTAGAGTGAGGTAACATTTCTCCTGTGGGCAGCACTAAAGATAGATCAGACTACGCCACTTGTCGAGGAGTGTCTAAGCAGTGTAATTTAAGCAGAAGGGGAGAGCTGCCATTTCCCTAAAGCTACAGTCAATTAATTCAACACATCAGACGGGTGTTTTGTAAACATGTGTGTATTATTTGAGGCAGTTATTTATTGAGATTATTCCATTGAAATAATAAAAGTCTTTTGTTTATTTTATTTTAGATCAAATTTATTCAAAATGTCTGACATCAAATAATACAATGTGTGTGTGCAGTCAGGACGGCTGTAATGTCAATTAACTGAAGCACCAGCTGAAGTGTGTGTTACCCAGTAGGGGGCAGCGTGTTCATACGTGTGTGTGTGTGTGTGTGTGTTAAAAAAATCACATTTTTTTTGCATTCACAAAATTTAACAATCAAAAGTTACAAAAACAAAATCACATGTTGTGTTACTGGCACTAATAGATGTACAGAATAATAATAGAAGTAATTACTTGAGGCACTGGAGTTATTAGTGGTTATATGGAGCATCTTTGCAGCACTCTGTGACAGTGTATAAAAAAATGACCTGTATGTGTGGGAGTCCCAGGGGAACTGCTCATCTGTATTCCTGAGAAGACTGTGGTGGCGATATTTCCAGCGACATTTAAACAACAAAACAAAACAATGACGCCGTTCTTTGTCACTGTAATTAGAGGAGGATCTTTTCTAAGTGCTGGAGGACGGGGCGTAAAGACAGGAGCTGAAGATTGAGTGGTGATGAGGAACATCAGTGTGCAGTGTGTGAATTATGTAAAAACTTTACATAACCCTGTGACAAGCTGCCCCTCCTTGATGTATCTGCAGCTGATGCTTCCACTCAGCCTCCTGGGAAGAAAATACACACACAGGGAGACGTCAGAAAGCAATCATACCGGTATGGTGTCATTATGTCGTTGATGGGATGAATCAGTACCGGATGATCTGGCGACCACACACGTCCTCTTGCACTCCTCCTCCGTGTCAAAGCGGTTCCTGTTCCCGTTGCAGCCTCCGTACCAGAACTGGGCGCAGGCGTTGGCCTGCTTGTCGTAGTACCAGCGGATGTTGTAGTCTCGACACGTGCCTTGGTCCAGGACTAAACCACAGCGAGGGTCCAACGGCACGCTCTCTGCAGGAGGGCAGGTTTACGAGATTAGCTTAGCTGTAACTGCTTACACTCTTCTGCAGGATCTTCTTCACTTCCTGTTTGTTAACTGTCAGTAAAGTGGAGCAGTGGTATTTTGCGTACCTTTGGGAAGAGCCGGCCTCTGTGCAGGCACATACTGCACAGATACACCCGTGGTTAT
This sequence comes from Ambassis agassizii, assembly GCA_036025115.1. Taxonomy (NCBI): domain Eukaryota; kingdom Metazoa; phylum Chordata; class Actinopteri; family Ambassidae; genus Ambassis; species Ambassis agassizii. The sequence continues at coordinate 7,424 of JAVQJX010161673.1, forward strand.
ATTTGTCGAGGATGAAGATGAAGATGAGGAGGAGGAGGAGCCTCGGCTGCTGGAGGAGTCCTCTCTGGAGGGTGGAGGAGGTGTGTAGTGGCGGTTAAATGTGTCCCCGCGCTCATTTTCCACATTTGTTGTCTCTGTGTCCACACGCTGCCCTCCTCCTCTTCCTCCTCCCTGCTGAGGAGAGACATTGTTTATGAGGATTTGTTTGTAATAAATTTCAAACATTTGAACTGACAGTCTAACGTTGCTCACATGTGTTGTCTGGGACCCTTGGCTGCCATGCTGGGTTGTTTCCACACGGCCTCCCTGGTTGTGCGTGCTGGTGCCGGCATTCGTCCTACGTCCATTCAGGACGTCCACCTCGGTCAGAGGCCGGTACCCGTAGCCACCGATGGCGTAGTTCCCGTTCCTGTTGCCGTTGTAGCCGTTGTTAGTGATTTGATTGTATATCAGGGCTCCGTTTTCGTCCTCACAGAACTGGCTGACCAGCTTGGATTCCAGTGCTGAGACACAGAGATGAGGAGGATGAAGCTCATGAAGGGAGGAAGATCTCAGCTGAACAGGAATGAGTCTTACCTGGCAGAGTGTTGAAGTCATCAATGAGGAACATATGCTCGGGGTCCGGGTCGGAAGCAATCAGGTTCAGCTCTCGCAGGAAATCGGCTTGCGTCGGGTCTGACGTGTTCACAATCCCCAGAGCAAACATCTCAATGTTGGCAGCGTGAGCTTCTCGAACGGCGATGTCCAGCTTCACCGGCTCCCGTTTGTCCGTCTGCCCGTCAGTAATCACGATGGCCACCTTGCTGACGCCCACGCGTGCGCTGTAGAAGGCCTCCTGCGTGGCTTTGCGTATGGCGGTGCCAGTGTGCGTGCCCTCTCCCATGTACGGGATGTTCCTGATGGCCTGCTTGATGTCCTGTTTGGTGACATAGCGGGCCAGGTTGAAGACCAGATTTACCTCCAGGCTGTACAGGACCAGGCCGATCCTGGTGGCGTTGCGGCCCACCGTGACCCGGTCCACAAGCGCGTTCACAAAGTCCTTTATGATCTCAAAGTTGTCCGGGCCCACGCTCTCTGAGCTGTCAATGACAAACACCAGCTCCATGGGCCTCTCCTTACACTTGATCCCACATCCTGGAATCACATCACATCAACGCATGAGATCATGGCTGAAATGTCACTTTGACGAGGTTCAGTCTGTGGAATCGGATCTAATGATGTGCAGATAAGCTTCTCCTGTAACTGAATCAATACTGAAAATGAAGCAGAGATACTTTACCGCAGATCTCTTTGATCATTCGAATGATGTCCTCCCTCTGAAATAAATACACCAACACAATATGAGCACATAAATAAACATGAGGGATGAAGAACTTGATGAAGGAGGGACACTCACAGTGAGGCCTGGTTCACCTTTCACACCTTGTCGACCCTGACATGAAAACAGAAAAATTGCTTCAAGGTCTGAAAATCAGGAAGCAGCATTTTGTGTGGACTTTGTGACACTTACAGGAAGTCCAGAGGTTCCAGGATCGCCCGTGTCTCCTTTAACGCCCTTCAGCCCCCTCTCTCCCGCCGAGCCTCGGTCACCCTGTCACAAAAGGAACAACGTCAGACATCTGATGGTGACAACACCTCGATTAAAAGTCCGAGACGACGTGCAGACTGACTTTAGCTCCAGGAAAACCGTCTCCAGGCTGCCCCCTCGGCCCTGCTACGCCCTGAGCTCCTTGTTCACCCTGCATCAAACACAGTGCCGTTAAAAGAAGACATACAGACAGATGAATTCTTTATGAAGAGGAGAATTTGACCTTTGGCCCCTGAAGTCCTTGTCCTTGTGGCCCTGTTGGCCCTGGTGGTCCAGGTCGTCCAGGGTTACCCTTCAAGTAAAAACGTTCATTCATAAAGCTCCTTATTTAAGTGAAGATACTGAAAGCAGCATATTGCAGTTCATGTGTGGAACATCACTATTCTCTCAGCGTGGATAAGAGCTGCCATCTGTGATCTGCTCCTTCACTTTTTTGACACCATTAGTCAATTAAATCCTCCCTGCTGCTGCATGACGCCGCTCAGACCTGCAGAGACACTGGTCTGAAGCCTGCAGGGAATCTGGATGTGATTGTGATGTGAACATATGGGGTGCTGGGTGCAGCTTCAGTGTTTCTCATCAGACACATATGTCTCCACAGATTCACACTCCTGTGTGACGGTGATGTCGTGAGCAAATGAACCGGCAGCCTCTGCGGCCCCTGAGGTGGGCACTGGGCATGTTTGCACACATGATGAAGCACTATTTTTTAATCTGTAATTCTTCTGAGGGAGGCTTATTTAAAGTTTTAGAATTTACCACAGGTCCTTGTAGGCCTTCACCTGGAGGTCCTGGTAAACCAGGCAACCCACGAAATCCAATGTCACCCTGCAAAGACGGAAACAAAGCGAAGATTTATGAACCCTCTAAGACCCATCAGACACAATGAGCTTCACAAAAAACTCACCTTCGTTCCAGGGAGTCCTTGTCCTTCTGGTCCAGGTTCTCCTGGAAGTCCGGGCAGACCAGGAGGCCCCTGAGCAGAACATAAGGAGGATGAAGTGAACACCACGATGCTCCACATGTAGCATCGGCTATGCTAAGCTAACGATGGCCTGCTTTGGGTTTGTAGTCCTGGTCTTAGTTAAGGCAGACATCCTCAGGAAATGTAATGGGTGATAAAAGTCTCACTGATGGATGGATGGCTGGAACTGACGGGTATATTAAGGAAGACAAAAGACAGATGGTCCAGAAGAAAACAGATTTATAGGTGGACAGACAGATCTATCAGGTTCTCACCATGGGGCCGGGATAGCCGTCTCCTTTGGGACCTAATGGACCTGAAGGGCCCGGATCTCCTCGGTCACCCTACAAAGGACAGATACATTTAAGTCCATAATTCATTTTTTTGTGAACAATACAAAGAGATTTACAGCGTGCTTAAAAGGAATGTGGCTGTAAGTGGATACATGTGCTCTGTTGCGTGCTTCTGTATTGTAAGTATTCCATCCAAACAGAGGAGGGATCGGGGAGGGGGTGTGTGAAATGTACAAGAAGATTGTGAACAAATGTGTGCATCCAGTTTCTTTGTTTTTCTTTGTGGGATAACTTTCATGACGACACACACGTGTGCAGCAGGATTTGATAATGTTTGTGTCACATACCTTTGGACCAGGCAGCCCGTATCCTGTCTCCCCGACCGGACCAGGAGGACCACTTGGGCCGGGATCACCCTGGAAGACAACACAGATTACACATGAACCTGAAACAATCAGCTGTTCCGAGAGGCGTTACCTTGGGTCCGGAGACGAATCGTCCTGGTGGACCTGGAGAACCCGCTCTGCCTTGGGACCCTGGTTCTCCCTGATTTAGATAAAGAAGCAGTTACGATCATTCAGCTCTTCCAGGCTGACATGCACACAGATCTCACCTTTGGTCCTGATGGTCCAGCGATACCAGGCGGTCCAGTCAAACCTCTTATTCCTCGTTGGCCCTGGTCCCCCTTTTCTCCCTGGGTGCCAATGCCAGGTGCCCCCTCGAGCCCCCTGAGGCCGACAGCTCCTGGCTCGCCCTGAGAAAACACACACCTACACACACTGAACTGATTTTTGTATATTGTATATTGGTGTAAAACCTCGTACCTTCTGTCCAGGGGCGCCGTCTTCCCCAGGCAGTCCTGGCAAACCCGACAGTCCCTGTGATCCTGGTTCACCCTGAGGACGCAGCAGCAGATCATAGAGTCAAAACCTTCATTTAATTTTGTTCTTAAACCACAAACATTCAACCCACCTTCGCTCCAGACTCTCCCACCCCTCTCTCACCAGGTGCACCAACCTCACCCGGCAAACCTTGGTCTCCCTGTGTGAGCAGATTGTGTCAATGGAGGTAAATCAATATGCTCAACTGCACCATATGCACTGACCTTTGGTCCAGGCAGGCCCTCTCCTGGTGTCCCTCTGTTCCCTGGCGGCCCCCTTGGACCCTCCGTGCCCTGTAAGGGTATGTGCGGTTAAAATCTGCACAGATATATAAATAAAATGTCATCTTATAATGTGTATACTTGCCTTCTCCCCCTGAATGCCTAGTCCTGGGAGGCCGATCAGCCCTGGAGGACCTGGAGGGCCAAAATCCCCCTAACAGGTAGAGATAATAATGAGTTAAACACACATGTATTGTGTTAGCACACAGAGAGAACGCTGTAGGCACCGGTTTGTCATTACTACTTGAAAACATTGTAATTATCTGTGACAAAATTCCACTGCCACTAAAGCTGTCAGCAAGCTCGGTGCAGGAGCGGCGATGTAAAGCTTTATGTTGCATTTTTTTTTTTCAATAAACTCTCCTATTCATGCTCTGCCAGATGTCTTCAAAAATCTGCTGAAAGATAAAGACCTCACGTCTCTGTCTGACTGTGCCAGTGCAGCATTTTCCCACGCAAACCATCCTCCTACACTGTACACGTTCTAACCCTAAGATCCATCACCTGTAGACTCTGACCTCCTATAGAACGCCAGGCTGAATGCATTCATCTGTGGTTCTGCCAACTTTTGGCCTTTTTCACAACAAGACTCCGGCTTTCCCTTCATGTCTGTGTGAAGGCTTTTCAGCCAGGCGACTTATTTACAGCCCCTCTGTACTCTACCTTGTCTCCTTTGATTCCAGCGCCCGGCTGTCCTCTGGGCCCCCGTGGCCCCTCCAAACCTCGCTCTCCCTGTGAGGACAGAAGAAGTTACTGCATCCTGGTTCTTGAAATATTAGTGAAATATGTGACAATAAAGGCAAAGTAAGAGTGACTTTGATAAAAGGGTTCGTAAGCAGCAGTTTATGATGTGAAAATGTCTGATTTCACAGCAGCTAAGATAAGTAGAGGACATGATGGAAGAGAGGGATAAAAAAGTTTTATATGACCGGCGCAGTTATCCCTCCAAACTGGATCAATGAAACACCTGGTTAGAATCATCAAGGCCTCTTTTAATGCAAGAATACGTTCCACAGTTGTCTATTTAGTAAATACAGTACAGGAGCTGCAGCACTTCAAATTTTTAAGAAGTGAGGAATAGAAGTACAGTGCTATGAGGGATTAAAACAGTAATGCAGGTTGGCAGGTTGTACAATGGAAGGAGTGCTGCATAATGTTTAGTAGATTATAGACTCTGCAGAAAAATCAGTCGCCCCAGGGGGGGAAATGTTTTTTTTTCCATCTTAGAAGGTCATCCAAGGACAACAGAAACAGTGTCACATGCAGAACAGTGTTGATTTGCATATTAAGGCTGGATGTTGGCTTATAGAGTAACAGATTTATTGTTGTAACTCCATGATTTCTGGGTTTGGCATACAGAGAGAGGTGCTAATGATGTGGGAAAAGGGTAATATTCCTGCAGAGCTCCAACGAATCTGAAGCCTGTTCAGGCACGCCGCGTGAAGAACGCCGCTTCAGAGCAAGAACGCCATCTGTAAGAAAAAAAGCCCCCCCCCCAGGCCAATCTGTCCCGATGGGGGGGGGGGGGGGGGGGGGGGGGGGCCCGCCCCCGTTGGGCGAGGGGAAACAACAGTTTGTTTTAACCGG
>JAVQJX010161753.1:0-13974 GCA_036025115.1 Ambassis agassizii
ATATATATATATATATATATTTTTGAGACTTGAGTGAATAGTTTTTAATGTATGAGAATAGCTAATAATTGTATGGTGTGAATATGCAGAGCATCATGTTTGGAGCTGTCTTCTCATGCTGCTTATCATTCAAATGTGACATTTCTATGATTACACATAATCACACAAGACTGTTCCAACCTTGCAGGTGTCTCTAATAGGAAGTGATTAAGTGGGACAAGCTAATCATCACAGTGCTTTACGTGTGTGTGTGTATGTGCTGAAGAACGAATTGATTATGGCTGCAGAGTGGATTTGTTGCCAGGCATGGAGAGATTAGTTTTGTCTGTGTTTGACTCAGTCTAAGCTGTTGCCAAATGCTGCACTTCTGTCCCCACTCTAACACAACAAATGTATCGATTGGCCTTTGATGCCACAAATGTCACAGCCTCATTCAAGACATTTTTAGAGTGTGGAGAATAAGACTCAAGGTAGTATGTGTATGTGTGTGTGTGTGTGTGTGTGTGTGTTGAACATGCTTTGGGCCATGTCGGTGTATATTTTTTTGCACATCATCATTCTGTCTCTTGCTCTCAGTGTTTTTTGCCCCAGTGGTTGCATCCTGCAGCAGCAGGTGGTAATGGTGCTTCAAAGCTCCTGATCTGTGTGAAAACCTCTCATTTTGTGGATGTTAAAGGTCCAAGGAACTCCTGAAGACGCAGCTTGCTTCCTCAGATTTTCATTGCCGTACCATTTGGACTCTTCCACCCCCCACCCCTCTGAACACATACAGCCACTGTCTCAAGGGACATATGAATACAATTTGTAAAGCTATTGGAGCCAGTACAAAAAAAAAATAGTTGTCGCTGCTCCCTGCGGAGCCCCAGCCTCATTGACTCGGGTTTATTTGCTCGAGGCCAACGCTTGTGTTCAGGCTTGATCTTAGAGGAACAAGGAGTCAATGAGAATGATGCATTTACAGCTCTGCACCTATTAAAGCCAGACACCACTTTGCAGGGATTTATCAAGCCGCTTACCATAGCGAGGTGATTGAATTCATTTGCTTACTAATGAGAGAGGGATTGTGAATTGTACACTTCCCCAGCTACACTTCCACCTGTTAAAACCATTTGCTCATTACTGCAATCAAATCCAACGTTTGTTCTCTATTATAATCAAATCCATTTCTGCTACCTCATCAGGCCCCTTTGTGGCTTTCTGGTACTCAGGCCTCTCACACGTGCAGTTTTTTTGTTGCATTGTGTCCATAAGGGGTGAAGCAGTGCAGTTTCTGTGTTAAGTGTTTGGATGAAAAAGAATACTGTGAGTTTACAAGCAGTGAAAATAACAGGGATATATTGTACAGGTCAGCCTGATGTTTTTTTTCTTTTTCATGATCCTATACAAAACACACAAGTGTAATTGAGTCCAATCAAATCACTGTGTCAGCTCTCTTTCTCTTAGTCAATCAGGAAAATTGATTTTATTAGAGGTAATTGTTCCCTGTTTGATGTTCATGATGTCTTGATTAGTGCTATTCTCTGGAGTGTTGTAGTGGAGAGCAGGCTCTCCTGCTGTTAAAGCCAGATTAACGGTAAATCCTCTTTGTCTCTGCAGACAGACTGAAGTGAGGCCCGCACACAGTCAGACGAGGTTAAAGTATGTTAGCCAAAGGTCAACCAAACTCTACTTACGCCGCTGTTATGTGATGTGTATTAGAGGTAAAGATACCTAAAAAGTATAGCTTTTTAGATGATATATCTGGGCTGATATACCAGCACACACTATAAATACAGTTTTAAATACTAATTCATTATATCATATCATTATTCAACAATTCAAACAAAGACTGAATATTGTAGTTCATGCCACACAGTAACTAAGCTCTAATTTGCAATTGTGATTAATTAAAAATATAATTTTATAACTCAAGAGGCAACTACAGGCTGTTTAATTTACATTATAAACGTAACAAAAATGATTGTATTGTAGTTTAGCTGTTTCTGTCATAATAAGAGAATCTTAAAAATAAAATAAAATTGTACAGTCACCAGGACAAGTCACTAATTAACCACTACAAATGCTACAAAGATGTCATGCCAGATGTCCGTTTAAAAAGCCAAATAAAAATGCTGTTAATGAGGAGAGCTGCATCCCCATGTATTGCTAGTCCATAATAATCAAAGCATACTAAAAATATTTTTTCTTCTAGCTCGTTTACATAGAAGTTCCTTCCATCCATCAGAAATAAAGGCAATATGTTGGTGTTACATACTGTATAATCTTTATTGACACTGAAATCTACAGCTATAACAGTCTGCCTCCTCTTGTTAACCCCTGACAAACTCAGACTTTGGTGGGTGTTGACAATGCCTCAGGATGGTGTACTTTAGAGTACTGTCTGTTTCTGGGGTGTTCAACTGTCCCAAATGACCCCCAAGCTTATTTTCTGTCTTTTCATAGGCTCCTCTCTGCCACACTCTTTCCCCTGATAAGTAGTGATGCTTTGACGGTTGAGGACACTTCAGCAACTTTCAATCGAGATTAATCCGTCTTTGAGTTCTGCCAAGGTCTCTGTGGGGGCACAGCTGAGGGAACAAGAGGGAAGAAAAAAAAGAGATGGTGGTTATAGAGATGGGCCATTTGTAGCTGCTGTCTCAGAGATGTGGTTCCATTCCCACTTTGCAACCAGAGGGGACAGCTCACTATATCATTGAGCCGTTTGTTATTTTGTCTGAAGCAGAGTTGGCCGAAGGGGAGAAACGTCTGTCTCTTTCCTCCAGTTGCCTGAAGGTGAAAGCCATTCATCATTTTGGAGAAAGCCTGTTTGCTTTTGCATGCATTCCTGCAAATGTGTACTCATGCAGACGTCCACATCAATATGTGCGTATAAAATGGGAGGCTTATTCTTAAGCTATCAGGTGTCACAGGCTATTGTTCAGGCCGAGTGAACTAGATTGAATTCCTGTGATTCAACTGGTCTTTCATTGATGTTAAACTAAACAACCCCTATGTTTTTTTTTCTGATATCTGCAACAACAGCCTCCAGTATCTGTATTTATCTCCCTCTTTTGCCCTGTTTCTTTACCTTTCCGCTGCGGTTCCTTTCTTTCGTTCTATCATTTTTAATTTCGCTCTCTGTCGTTCCAAATATGTAAGTTTTCTTCAAGAGTTGAAACCAAGATACTTTCCACGCTCCATCCTGGGTGTTTATGTGCTTCAGCAATGGGATATCCGTTTGCAATTCTCAGCGCTCCCCAGCGAATCGCAGTGATCCGTGTATCTGCTGTTTCTCAGCCAGTTATTAAAAGCCAAGGGAAAGGTTACAGTAAATGCCACTCAGCTGAAGTGCGGCTCAAGGCGGACCTTCCTAACCTCTCACCCACCCTCCCTAATATTCACCATTTTCTATTACAATCACAGAAACTGACAACTGCAGCCAAACTCTATATTTTAAATCCTTCAGTTTAAATGTCTGTATTCATTGCAGAAAACAATCTCCTCCGTGCGCTGTCCCTCCGAGGCTTTCTCTCCTCTCTCCCCCCACTCCTTCCCTTCCCTTGTCACCACTTTTCTCAGGCACCCAGGGCACTCATCACAGAGGTCACGCACCTGTCGCCTGCTGTAAACAGGAAATGAATAATTCAAGAGCCGGCGCTGGTTGACTGCAACAGCTGATGGTCTCTCTGTGATGAGCGAAGATTTATCCAAAGGATTCGTATTATAATCCTCAGCTGGAATCGCACTAATGAGAAACGCTCTCCAGAGAGTCTGAGGACTCACTCAGAGCCAGACCACGCGTCCTTGACCTCTGTGGGTGATAAAGTTCCTTTGAAATGGCAGTCTGAAGAGGCACGAGAAACTTCTGCCCCACACGCTGCTTTGCGTCTTTAGATTTTCAGATACAGTAGGCCATGTTTACTCCTCTTCTCCTCCTTTCCCATCCTCCTCTCCCCGCAGTGTCAGCCCACAGAGGGAGCTGACCTATAACAGAAAGGCAGTTATATCTGAGAATAAGCGAGAATACCCGAGTAGCAAGTTGAGAGGCAGCACGATGCTAGTCAGTGCTGCTGGGTAGCTGGAGTGATTGGTTTTCACTTCTTATCGCTGCACCAGCAGGTGTCTAAGATGCGCTTTACTGTGGCACTCAGGAGTGCATGGTGGGGGAGGTGGTGGGGGGGAGTGAGGGATTCACAATTATAGCACCATAGCCACCGGCTCACCCATCACCAACAACCTCCACCCATCCTCCTCTCTGCACTTCTCCTACTCTTTTCCATCAAGTGAAATCCTGCCAACCAATACTAACTTAGGAATCCTGTTATGGCCTCGCTTCACCAAACACCTGCACCGGCTCTGATAAGAATCCTTATCTGCTCAGTCCCATGTCTCCTCTCTACACCCAGGCAGAGCAGGAGGGCCCTACAGCTGGAGTGGAGGGTATGGAACGCCGCAGCCGGTGGTCACATTGATTGTTTTTCAGCTGCATTATCCCGTCTGGCGTGTCATGTTGAAGAGGGCTCTGAAGCACAAGGAAGTATCGGCACGGGAGCAGGGTGTTAAATCCTTTGCTGTGGTGAAGTTTTGAAAACCCGCCAGCTGCCAGTGGCCTGGTTGTGCCGCCTGCAGTACAATGCCTCATATGAAGAATCATCCCTTTATGCTGTTCTCCCATCTTTGTAATTACGCATGAGGAATGAGAGGAGACATCTGCATGCCAACACTTTGAGGAGAGGAGGAAGGAGACAACAAAGGGCAGAGCAGCTTCTCACAAAGGCTTTCCAATTTGCAGCTTGCAGCTGTTTCCCTTCAGAGAGCTTGTCGAGCGGCCTGTCGTCTCTCTGCATAAAAGTGGTGCAAAATCCAATCACTGATTTCTCCACTGCCGCTGGTCGGAGGCTGATGTTTGGCACGTGGTCACACTTCTCCTCCTTTGTAAGAATTTGTCCACTGTGTCTGCGTCTTCAACATTAGCAGGTGTTTAGATGGATGTGAGAGACGAATCATTTGAGGGGCCACACAGCTGTGCTATAGCTGATTCATAACTGCTCACAGAACTGGTGTTTACATAGCTTTGTGACATCCTGTGATGATGTGAGGGAAGAAGCTCCCAGTTAAAGCAGGGCTCATCACCATGGCAACCACTTATACAAAGCATAATTTAGGCCTATCATGATGACAGAGCAATCTGATTGGAATAGCTGATGACCATTTTTTTCAAACGTGTCTATAAAAGTGTTTCCAGTGATGCCTTCCTGGATACATTTTCATCAAAAAATCAACCCACACATCAGGTTAATCTTTTCCCAAGTCAAGTAGTTTTGGTGCCTAAAAGAAGAAGCGTGGATCCATCAGATTATTTGAATGGGCAGACTGAAAAAACACAAGATTAGTGGAGCAGGATGTTGCAACTCAAACCTCTTTTTCTTAAATCATAATGCATAGAGATATCCCAGCCCCTGTCATAACTCATTTTTTCCAGCCTACACTTCTCTTCCTTCATTGACTTTGTGTTCATGAACATTACTGCTATTTGTGCTTCCATCCACACAGGGATGGAAACTATGTGTTCGGATGAATATTTAGCAGTTGTAGCATTGTGTCTGCTTGCCTCCAGGCATTCCCTACCATTGTCTCACCTTTGTTCAGCTGCATATGCTTGTACAGGATTGAAAAGCAAATGAGTTAAATGGATCCACAAGGCAAAGCACTGCGACCCGTAAATTAAGTTCCACAGATGTGCTTCTGTAGATTAATCTCCTCGCTCATGAGCAATTATTCTGGCAGTGATGCTGAGGCATGAGGCTGATTTGAAACAATTACAGCCCAGGTTGGGCAAAATTAGCTAGTTCAATTCCCAAGGCTGCCACTGATTGAGAGCGAGGGCATTTTAAGGCACAGCAGGGGGTAATTGGTTTTTAACACCAGGACATCCTTCAGCCAATCTTTTCACCTTTGTGTGTGGACACTCGAGAATTAAATACATAAGATTCATACATACCTTAAGAACGCTCTTACGGGCATGTGTGGCAAATGTAAGTTTGTTTTCTGTCATGTTACTGTGCTAGTATAGAAATTGAGCTAATATGCATTACCGCTGTGCTAATTCTCCCAGCTGGAGGACTTTTATTACCACATTCATGCCCTCTTGTGTAACTGCGTTGCTATTTCTCAAATAATGTAAGAGCTGTCTCCTACTCCCCTGCTATGTGTTAAAAAAGTAGGAGAAAAAGTGATTTGGCCCTAAAGCAACGACTTAAAAAGAACAAGAAAGCTTTTCCTTTTTATAGCCAGTACACATTTCCATTAAGAGTTTTAATTGGACGTAGACACATGCCTCAAAGCTGAATTTAAATTAGGTGTGTTATAAGAAATATCTAAAACAAAGAACCTAGAAAGAGTGAGGAAAAGGGACATTTTGTGAAAAACAAATTCAGCTTGAGTGGCGTTAGATGATCATCAGGCCATTTGATAGCAAGGCAATTTACAGACTCACTGCAAATACAACTTGCAGCTCTTTTGCATTACAATTAATGTGATAATATGCAAGTAATGTACAGTGCAATTCTCTCTGCAAACAGACTGTTGTTTAGATAAGTAAAGAGAATGTTCTTGTCTGCTTACTTACAAATCTCACACCATTTGCAACTGTAAATGAATCATTAATTGTTGTGACACAGTTCCCGTCTGGTGAGGAATTCAGCAGAGGATTGTTCCACCATGTTCAGCTGCAACTACATCTTCATTGTGAATTCATCTCAGCCTCATAACACCCGCCTTTATGTCTGCATCTCAGCCAATGTTTTCATCTCCTCTTGTCTCATCAGCTGAGGAGTTAAAATTAGAAAGCAGCCTCTCATCTTCTGCTTTATTTTCCGTCCTTTCTCTCTCCCAAGATCCGACCAGCCCAGCTCACCTACCATATCTAATCAATTTATAATGAGTCGTCACAGTTGGCATGATGGCTGCGTGACGCTTGGTTGACCAGCCTGATATTTATTCATGTAAAAGCGATGTTGCACTAAATGCTACTTTCACAAATGACTCAATTTGCTGCGGAAATGAACCTCATCTGAGATCCTGTCAATCCTGTGGCATGACAACTTCTCCTTCCAGTGTGCTATAGATCTTACAGTGCTGATGGACAGGAGCACTAACTCTCAGACAGATCATTAAATTTTTGTTGGTATCGTTTTTCTTTGATCATTTTCACTGTGTGTGCAGGTGCATTTTGTTTTTACCTGGAGGTCCAACTGCTGTCATTAGGACAAGTGAGGATGACTTATTAGTCTCTCATCCTACAGGTTTGAATGCAGACAGAAATGTTTATTTTCTGAGTTTTCTTCTGTTTTTTTTGTCAAATTAATGTACAGCTGATGGAGAACAGTGATTGTCTGTTTGCTCCATCTGCATAGATTAATGCCTTTGATACTTCCCTTCTCCGCCTCCTTTTCCCTGCGTAGCATCAGGGATCAGTGGCATCTCTGCTGCCCGCCTGTAGCCGGCTGCCTCTTAGGGCCTCGCAGTGGGGAAGCCGAGCAATTTGTTTCTGGATGGCTCCAGGCTTATCGTCTCTGCTTGACAGATGGGCCTCTGCCTCTGCTCAGGTTGGGTTCGGTAGCAACGTGCAGCTTTCTGCTTGCCTGACAGAACTCATTACAGACACACCCTGGGAGAAGAAGCATCTTCACCAGGTCCTGTTACCCAGGCTGCCAAATACGTGAGACCCAAACATACCACTGAAAACTTTTACGTAATCTCTGGTTATAGTAAAGTACAGACAATGCAATTCTTATAATTCCATTTGAGCCTCAACCCTTGTTGTTTGTCACAGGCTAATGTTGTCTGATGGGACAAAGTCACTGCTGAAGCCAGAGGCTGTGTTTTATTGATCTAATTTAAACCGCAATGTCAGCTTGTATTTTATTTATCAACTGTAAATTAACCTCCGTGTAGCGTTATCTAAACTGTGAAGGAGCTGTCTGAAGTCTATAAATCTCTTCTACACTTAATATGTGTTTTTGTCTGATGGAATTAATGCAGGGCAGCAGGGTGCAGGAGCACAGGTGAGGTTTCTGGGTTGACACAGGGGTAAATTCAGATTCTGTGTAAAGAAAAAAAGTTATGAAGTAATCCCTCTTCCTGAGAGTGCTCTATTTTCAGTCGTAGGTCAAACTGTGCTTAGCCTTGCATATAATTGGGCCACATGGAGCAGTCTGCCACCCTCTGCAGATCAGGGAAAAGGAGAAAGGAGGGCAAAACTACATATGAGGGATTTTTTTAAGAGCAGATTAGTAAAAAAAAAAAAAAGGTGTCAGAAAAAGAACAGATTAAATTTAATCCTCATTAGAAATTATCTCTGTGGATGATGATTTTCAATCTCTTCTCACACACACTGGAGAAGAAAATAAACTCGATTGTGTATTTATTAGACGACCGCTCTGACATCAAACAGGGTAAAGTCGTAGCTCCACTAAAATATTCCTCGCACATATTTACCACGTGTCTGCCTGCTGCGCACACATTGAAGTACAAACTGCCATGTGCAGCACACAGCTTACACACTTCACTACACAACATATACAGCTCACGGTGCAGCTTGCACTGCATGCTGAGTGACCCAGAAAAATGAAAAAAAAATGTAATTCAAATAAACAACTTTAAAAGGCTTTAAGGTGAGGAGAGGAAATGAGAGATGTAGGAAGCAGGAGGGATGAAATGATAGACACACTGCTGAGAAGAGTTTACAGTTTTCACTTGAAGTGGCTTGTTGAAATAAAAACAATAACCTGCAGCTATGTCTGTATGCAAACATGACGAGATAGCATCTGCTGAGGCAAAGAAACATGTAAGATCTGTCTGTGGACTAATCATATTGGTTTAATGGAAGGTTAATTGAAGTCCCTTTATGATCTCACTACACTGTGTCCCTGTAATCCTATCTAAAACTCAGGTTTGCTGATTACCATCACACTTGAAGAAAGAGTGCAGAAAAAAAAGTCTTTAATTAAAACTGATTGTGGATAATGACTTCTGTCCATGCTATTATAGTTGCCACAGTGGCCATCGCACCACCTCCTGATCAAGCAGAAGCTAATTGGCTGTTAGGAGTCACTTTCCTTTCTTTTCTTTCTCTCCCTCTCTGAGTGCATTCGGACATTCAGCAGCAGTGCAATGTCATTCTGTGCCCTCAAAAGGCTGTGAGCCTCTAATACACCATGAGGCCAATTTACAATCTCCAGGCAGAGCGGGTCTCCAGCATCCATTTGTATGCATAGCACGTCTGGGGTTATTTCATACCTCTCTGTTGGTTGTGTTGTTGTAAGTAAAGAGGCTCAGTTCTATATTTATGCAGTGAGTTGGAGTCGCTGGCTCTTCCTGCACTGTCAGATCCGGTCCCATCAGCCAGTGGTCTGAGGCAGGGCAGCAGCAGCAGCAGCCGTTGGGAATGGTGGGGGGGGATGGTGAAACAGTGTGGCAAGAGTGTTGCAGATGCACAATGAGCACAATGAGCAACATCGTGTCGTGATTCTTGAGTGTGCGTGTCAGGGCTCTGCACACTTGCGTGAATGCCACGATTGTTGACTGGCATACGAGGGCTACGCTCATCAAAAGAGAGGTTATTATGAGGTTATTATGTGTACTTGGCAGCCGACAAAAGAATCATCCACATGGTGCAGGGTAATTATGCTCATGCCGTGCCTGCACTTAGTGCTCATCATTTCACCGGTCAGCAATTTCCCTTGCAAATTCCTGTTCATTTAAGTTTAGATGTGCAGATATTCATTATCACAGCTGGGTAATCAGATCAGAAGCCTGATGATGAAGGTCTAACAGACAGTCTGACTGTTAGTCAGCAGGCAGTCACAGCTGAACATCAGAGATGTGTTGCATAACGTCCTTAAATTCTGCAGAAATCATAGAAAGATAAAGGTCTTGTGTATTTGTCTCAAAGAAAGAAAACACAAAAGCACAGACAAAAGTAGATGCATCAGTGGTGTTCTTTAAAAGGTTTCATACAAAAGATTTCATCACATTTCCCTCTTCACACATGAAACCACATGACAAAGGCTGTTCCTTTTCAGCTTGTACTTTTTCTATTACTTTATACAAACAGTACAGCCAAAGTCATGATGGTCCTTGGGGTCCGCAGTACAGTACAGTGTCCTTGCGCTTCCACTCTCTGTGGGCTGTAATTGAGGACACACACCTTGCAGAGCCAGAATAAATATCTGCAAGATAACACACTGACTGCACTCATCCAATCAGGTTGAGTAGAGGCCTGTCAATCATGGCCATATGGCACCTGTCTACAGCACGTTCATCCTCAGTGAAATCACAGACTGCCTTTGAGAGGCGAGACAACAGCAGACAGGAGGAAAAGAAGATCCAGTGACCCAACTCTAAGACCCAGCCGTGCCAGCAACTATCCCACATAATTAAACCACAAATAGAAAAGCCGTTTCCTCTCCTCCCCTCCCCTTTTTCTCCTCTTCTCAGCAGCAGGAATATGAACAGCACGGGGGCGGGGTGGGGGGTATTTAGATGTGAGAAAAGGCAATTTGTCAGAAACCTAAGGGAGCACTGGAGTGATGACAGGAGATTTACAGTAGAAGGACTTAAGGGGTTGAACAGCTAATTCTGTGATAGCGGAAGAGGAATGAGGAAGGATGTTTGCTTGTGTACATTGGAATCCATTATTTTCTCAGATGAGCATGCAGAAAATAATTGAAAAATCGATGTTTGAATTCCACGGCTCGGATGCATCACACACACATCTGAGTAGATGCAATGTGACGGTGGCTGTTGTGTAATCAAGCCCAGTGAGTCATGAGAGGGAGGAATGCGTTGTTGTGATGGTTGGAAGAGGAGGAGGAGGAGGAGGTGGAAGAGGAGAAGGGCTGCCTGGGGTGGGAATGGCAGAGACAGTCAGATCCGTTAGCAAAGTCATCTGGGAGAGAGAGGAAGAGACCGGACATTTGGTTTCAGGGCCTTGCCAGTGGTTGTCTGGGCACTGGACCACAAGTGAGGCGTAAACAAATCTGACCTTTTGATGCAGACATAACTCTGGACAGACAGGGCACATAGCAAACACATACGCATGTGCAGAACCACACACACACATTAAATTAAATGGAGATTAACTTGAAAAATACATCCTCCTCACAGAATCTCAGGAAAGTACTTGCTTTAGAGTGTCCTCCAACTAGAAGCACACACAATGTGTGCCAAATGCAAAATTATACCTTGTTTGATTTTTGTGTGTGTGTGTATTGTGTGACTGTATTTATATTGACTTCCCCCTCGCCCCGGGAGCTATTTGTTTTCAGAGGTGCGTAGGCACTTTTGTTTGTATGCGTGTGTGTGATTCTCGTCTGGTACATGCGAGCCTGAGAGCACACACGCTCGCTCCCTCTCTCGCTGTCGAACACGCCTGGATTCAGGCTGCGCCTCCGTGGCAGTGTTATCATCCAAAGAGGCAAAAAGCCAGGCCCTGATTTAATAAGCTGCCTAGGGAGTCACAGAGAGGTGGGAAAGCACTATCAGCTGATAACTGTCCTCCCTGCAAGCCCAGCTTTTTCTCTGATAGCCCTGCCAAGTGAAGACTCAGCTTCTTCTTGTATATTTTTGTGTGTGTGAATGTGCATGTTGTTTGTGTGGAAGCGGCCCCCTGCCGGCTGCCGCCCACGTGTCTGTAGGCTGCGTCCATTCTGTGGCTTCCTCACTCTGGGTGTCAGACAGACAGCAGAGGAGAACCCACACATGGCAAAGACAAGCTTGATCCCAACACTGAAGAGCATATGTTCAAAGCTTCAGCCCCACACATACACACACACACACACACATCGCGTCATGGCTACCAATCCTGCCAAGCCGCAGAACAGACATGAGCCAGGCTTCTGACAGATCCCCCATTTATCACTCTGTTCTACTCTTCACACAGCAGTACCATTGTCGTAACATAACCTTGACAGCAATTGTTAGAAAATAATGCACAAGTTATAAGCCACAACAACCTTTTTTTTTTGCAGAGCAACTGCTGTGCTTTATGTTGACAGCTTCTCTTATTTCGGATGTGATGGATTTGTAGGCCTGTTTGAGCAGTCTTTGGGTGAACTTAAAGTAGAACAGCTTTTGTCTTTCCAGGGATTGTGTTCAAAGTTAGCAACAGAAGGAGTGTGTTGTTTTGTAACCAGGTTACAAAATGTAGCTGAGATGATATGTTCATAATTTGTTCAATCATTCCAAGTTAATAATTAATGAAAAAGCAATGCACTACAGTCCAACCAGATTCCAGGCTTTTTTACTCCTCAGAAGCTGTTCTCATTAGAAGGTCACACATTGTGTTTTTTCTTGTTGTCACACACAACAATGTAACACTGTGCTATCTTTGTGTGTGTGTGTGTGTGTGTGTGTGTGTTGCACTCACATGATAGACACACTTTGGGGTGGCCGTGGTGGTGACCCGCAGCTGACACCAATGATTGATCCCGGTGCTGGGATAAGTGCCTGCACACCGCTGAGCGCCCCGGCCCACTGAGATGCAGCCAGGCGGAAAATTAGAAATCTCTTCATCCCTGGTCCATTTGAAATCCGATATCTCCCATCTTCCCCTCGTGCAGGCACCTTTCCTGAGCCAATAAATCAGTAATTAAATGATGTGTTTATGTGCGTGTGTGTGTATGCACATGTGATGGGGCAGGTGCATGTCTGTGGGGTGGGGGGAAGAGGAGGGGGATATGGGGGGGGGGGGACAAAAACACACATGCACACTTCCTGTTTTCTGCATTTTTACACAGTATATATTGTCCCAGATACAAGCATACACACACATACACTCAGGAGCTGTGCAGTGTGCGCCATGTGTCAGCTGGAGGTTTAATGGTGCCTCTGGTCTCAAATAAATCAAAGTCAGGTCTCCCCTGAGCGCTGCACTTGACCTCTTGAAAGCCATCGGTGCAGTTCCATCCTGCAGTCACATTGTGACAGAAATGTCCCATGTGTTAACATTTCTTAACTTCTACCATCTATCTCGTTGTGTTGCACAGGTACATCAGCCCAGGGCAGCCCCCTGCTCGCTTCCCTCCCCGTTCCAGGACGGCCCGTGCAGCCTCAGCTCGACCTCAAACACCTCCTGCCCTTCAGACTCAATGGATCCTCTCCTCTTAGCCTCTTCCCTAACTTTAACACGGTGAGTCCAGCACTTCAATTCTCTTTTCCATTAAATTAAAGCGGAATGATTTTAATCAACAAGGAATTGCAACAAAGACATCTAGCAGAACCCAGGATAGCCTGTAAATAATAAGGTGCCTAATTAGATCCTGCAGAAGCATCATGTGAATAGGTGACTCATTTCTCTGCAGGAAAACATTGTGATTGTTCCAGTTTGATCTTAAGAAGAGAAGAAAATGTGTTTTAACATTTTGCCTCTGTGAAAGCACCAAGGGGAGTGACAAAAAAAAAAATCTGAGCACTGTCACTGATATTGATTAGAAAACAACCCCCAGCAGACATATTAGCATCATTTTGTCCTCTGGGTCATCATACCTCGTTTTTTTGTGTCAGGGTTCCACCTCATGCTGACTGTGTGAAGAAATACAGGCCTATAAAATGGTGTCCTCGTGCTGATTTTCACAATATTTGCCCCTCAGACAGACCTCAGCCTCCAAACCTCAGGTTATAATCTTTATTCCAGCAGTGTTCCACCTCTCAGCATTTGTCACTTCAGCATCAGCATCTCTGCAGACGAGACCCTTATTACTTTGTTTCAAACGTCAGCAACAAACCGCTCGGTTTTCAAGCACCTTGGCTCTGATGCTTACCCTGCCTCAGTGCCTGGAATTAAAAGCTTGTGTCTTTGATCCTCTACTTACCAGCACTATGCCCATTGTCGTTTTGTGTGTGTATGTGTGCAGGCATTTCTTTGATCCTTCTTTTACACTGTGTGTGTGTGTGTGTGTGTGTGTGTGTGTGTGTGTGTGTGTGTGTGTGTGT
>JAVQJX010161808.1:0-16261 GCA_036025115.1 Ambassis agassizii
CAATTTTACTTCAGTGCTGGTTGGGTAAATGATTGTTTTTCTTTTGTGTGCATGTATGTTCATGAATTGAAGCAACAGTGTGAGGTCTCTTTGGATATAACCTGTCGTAAACTAAAGTGACATTCACAGTAAGATTCCTGAGTATTTGTGAGGACAGTTTTTAAAGTCGAATGTGTAGCCATCGCTGAGGTCGGGCTGCTTCTCAGATCCTGACAGCTGCTGTAGTAATTCCTTTTTTTCATTGTCTTTACTGAGAAGGTTTTATTGCAAAATCTCAGTTCAGTACATCAAATCCAAAGTTTATTGCATAATTAAATTGTGTTTTAAATGATATGACGTGTCCACAAAGCATGCTAACACTCCAACAGCACAAACCCAATATGGAGTTTTGGAGAACATAAGCTTGTGATTGACTACAAAATTTTTTTTTTAGACTTCTGTGATGGCTACCACGGTCAAAGATTCAACACAGGAGATTCTAAAATGTGTGTAAATGACTATTTGTGAATGATATTTTGTATGAAGTGACTGTGCTGATAAGCTAGGCCTGTTCAGAACGACATACACACGCTTCTTAGCACTCTTTCTATTGAGTAGGAACATGACTTTGTATTCAGTTGTCTCATCGGCGTTGGTTATGCATGGCATTTTCTTACCTCCTTGGTTATTGGCATCAAAGAAAATGGCATTATTGTTGTTTAAACTATTAAATTATTCTAGTTTTAAAGGATTTCTTCTGATCTATGGCTGTTGGGTGATTTTTTTGTATTTTTTCTGCTGCTTCTGATGGGATTACTTGAAGTTGCTGTTTTATTTTAAATGGCTTAGTTAACAGAAGATGTGATGCTGTAGTTTTAGATCTTGTTTCCTGTTTGAAACTGAAAATCTCTTTTCTTTCTTTTTTTTATAAATTAAAAAATAACTCTCTGTGTGGAGCAGCAGACTGTTGACCTGGATAACAACTGAGTCATGTGTGGGGAAAAAACAAACCACACCTTCTGTATACATGATGAGTAATTTCTCAGCTTCATGTGAAGCCGGAGTTATTTCCTGGTTTAAATGATGGCATCTCGTGACTCTGCGTTCACATCAGCACATCAGCAGCTGAAAATAAAACCTTATTCAGTAGCTGTCAGCGGCCGCTATTTAAAAAAAAAAAGAAATAGAAAAAAGTAGAATAAGACACTGAAATATGCAAAGCGTGTGTTCACGAAAAAAAAATCCTGGAAATTTATGAATAAAAATTGTCTTAAATTAAATTAATTTAAATTTTTAATCGGTCAAATAAATTTGTGAGACACGCAGCATAAAAATTATCAAGTTTTGCTTTTTGTTTCTTTTTTTGTTTTTTTGTTTTTTTTTGTGACGCACCGATACGGACGTGACGCCGCCTTGATGACGTACGCGGAAGTTGCAGATGTTTTAAATAGGTCAGCTGATTGCAGCTGGAGCAGTTGAAGAGCCTTTTTCTGTTTTGACTTCTTGCACTGTGAGTAAGCCTGTTTTTATGTCTTTACCTGCTTACGTTTTTAACTTATTTTTATTAAAACTAACTTTTTACGAAGAATTATCTATAAAGGGCAGAAAAATAAATAGTAATTTTAACTTGTGTATTTTGAATCGACTGAGCTAAACTAGTTAAGTAAGCTAAGGGGCAGCAGTAGGGAATTATTCGAAACATTTATAACCTGTTTTAGCGCTTTTTAAACAAAGTGACTAGTTTGAAAGTTAACAGATGTTTCTCTGTTAAAGTTTAACTGTCGGTTTTTCAGCTATATAGCGCAGTTAAAGTGGTTTTAAACTGCATACTTGTACGTCTTAAGATATTTTGACGTTAAAGGAACTATACAGTTTCAGGTCAACGATGATTCATGTCTGAACATGATCCTGTTCATAGTTTTTATTCCACAAGAGGGCGCATCTGAAGAAGAAGACATACAAAACAAGTCAATCTAAAATAAAATAAACAAATAAAATAGCTATAAATTTGTGATTATTTATATTATTTTAATTTAGAGATTTTAGCTAAAATAAGGACATAAGAATAAATGAAAGTAAAAGTGAAAGCAGACTATTTATTATCTATAAATAGTCTGCTGAAGCTCAAAGTCTACAGTGTTTCCTGAACAATGGCTGTTAAACACATCAGTAATGAACACCTTGTACTTTTTTTTTTCTTCTGTTCCAACAGTTAAGCAGAGATGGTGAAAGGGCACGTAGAAATCCACGACCTCCTGGCCAACCAACACAGCAACACAGATCCCGAAGCTACCTCCGACACGAGCGGCATGGAGGACACGGTTGAATACAGAGTCATGATGGCGTACGCCCAGAGGAGGCGGCCGAGGGACCGGGCAAAGCCACAGACACAGGACGGCCCGGCTGCAGTGAGCGGAGGGGGGGAGGCAAACGGAACGGCTCCCTCTCAAGACAAGCCTGAAGAAAAGGCAGCAGAGAAGAAGAAGAAGAAGAAGAAGAAGAAAAAGCAAAGTTTAAAACTCCTCAAGTTTTTTACATGTGTCAACCCTCAGACAGAAGACAAAGAGCTGCCGCAAAACGGCGGGGAGGAGAGGCCCATCGCCAGGGTTTTTACCCCTAAAGATGGTGAGATACTTCTCTTTTTCCTATCAGACTCTGTGAATCTCTTTCATGTCACGTTCCTAAAAAAAAAAAACACCACCTGAACCAAAAACAGAAACAAAGTGAAAAGAACCTAGCTGCAGGTTTTTCCTGTTTATTGACTCTGTGTCATTATGTCACTTTCATGTTTTCATCATCACTCTTTTTATTTCTCTGTGCTTCTCCAGAAGACGTTAAAGTGGTTAAAGAAGACAAGATGGATGAGGTAGCGAGCCGACTCACAGAGATCGCTGATGAAATCACATTCGCACCTCCGGAGTGGGAGACGGACTCACCAGAGAGGGGTGATGGTGAGTTACAGCGAAGACGTCTCTAAATTAGCCTTTCACAGGTGTCGCACTGCTTCTGTAATGTGGGAATTTCTGATCATGTGTTCTGTTGTTTAGAAAACATTGAAAAGATGATCGCTCTGCTGTTGAGGGAATCTGGAGACAGATTACATGAGAAGGTATGACACTCTTCTTCTTATGACATTAAAAAGACATATCAGTGACGTTTCAGGAAATTACTTTTAAGAAAATGTGGAAGTTCCGGTTGTTGTTTTTGTTGCTGAATATGAGTTTCCAAACCGCTGTGTGTGTCAGGAGACTTTCAGCGTTGAAACCTAAAATATTTTTCCTTTTTCTCTCAGGAGCTGAAAAATGCTAATATCGCCATGGAGCTGTTCTGGAACTATAGTTTCTTCAAGTCTCTAATAAACTCCCTCCTCAGGAAGATGGGCCTCAGGAGCCCTGACCCCGAGTCTCCAGGGCCACATGCGTCACCCAAAACCCAGATTGCTGTGACCTGTGAGGTGAGGACGCAGATGTGCCTCCTCGTGTTTACCTTTTATTTCCAAACTCCAGCTCAGACTTTTTTTTGTCTCCCTTCAGGTCACCAGTCGTCTGTCCGCAATAAACACACTGTCATCAAACCGGCTGTGCAACCACGGCGCCAGATACCTGCAGGATTATTATTCCAGCTGGGTAGACGAGCAGGGAGGATACGTACGTAAAGAGGCGTCATCTTTTAAAACAATCTCATGAATAATTTTTAACTGACTTGTTTTTCTTCCCTCACACTGCAGGAGGCTGCGTTCAAGAGCGATGAAGATGAAGTTGAGTGAACAGGACGACATTATTCTCAGTCACTCAGTTTACATCCGACTCGAGCTGTAACACATCAGCAGAGCCTGGACAGTTTTCCTCCCTTTTATTGTGTTATTTTTTGTCGAATATTAATTAATTGTATTAATTGTGTCTATTTGTGATTCAAATAGAATAAAACAAATAGTGTACGACACAAACATTTTCATAGTTAGCATTATTTTTGTTAAGATAAAAAAAATTTAAGCACTTGCACTTTTATAAAAAAAAACATTTTTTATTTTAAATTATGTTGCCAATTCTTCCATTTTTCAAATGTATTTTCTGTAATTTTGCTATGTTCAAATAAAATGTTTACTTTATTTCTGATAAAATTATAATAATGAATGTTTAAAAATGAGAAAATAATGTAAGAAATAATGTAAACAAAATGTTAAGCCATGTGTGAACTATGCAAGGAAATAAAGTTGACCTTATTTATAATAAAACTGCGCCCACTGGTGGTCAATGTGAGTACTGTGGCACAGCTGCGCTCATGAACCTCATATGTTTGTTTTTAAAATTTTAGATGTGAATTCGGCTTGACTTCTGACTTCTATTAGTTGTTAAATTTGAGTCTGTGAGGCAGAAATGTGTTGATGACTTTTTTAAACGTGTGGTCGCTCCTGTGTCGCCTAGTGTCGCCTGGTGTCGCTCCTGGTGTCGCTCCTGGTGTCGCCCGGTGAAATGAGATCCAACCCGTTCTCCAGCTCGCCTCGGACTGCCTCAACCTGCTCACCGACAACAGCCACGGCCGCCGCGGCTCATCAGGCGCTGTCATCGCCCACAGCACACACCTGTGTGCCACTTGTTAACGCACACCTCCACTTGGCGCGGTGTGAAGAGCATGCGTAATGTTTAACGTCGTTCACCAGGGTCGGAAATACGCCCCCACGCCGCGCGCCTCGGTCACGGACGACTCTCCGTTAACTGTGCAGGCTGTGAACATCAGAAAATCCCAGGGGACACTGAGGGACGCACCGGAGGGGACGTGGCCGCCACCGGGAGCCAGGATGCGGATATCCAAGGCTAACAAGGGCGCGGTGGTGGTGAGAGCTGTCCGGCGACACACGTCGCCTCAGCCGGCCGGTTTAGAGAGTCTGGAGGCGGCTTTTATTAAGAGAGGGCAGCCGGAGGTGAAGGCACGAAGCCCCGAGAGGAGACAGGAGACAGACGCTGCTGGGATGGAAGGAGCAGGAGGAGGAGGAGGAGGAGGAGGAGGAGGAGGGCCACAGAGGAGCAGGAAGAAGGGGTTCAAACCCCCTGATGTGAGGACCATCTTCACCCCCGGTGAGAAAGACCCCAGGGTGAAGGAGGAGACCGGAGCGGGCCACAGCTTCGAGCCCGGAGGACAGGACACCTGGTGTGATGTGTGCTGCCACTACATCTTCCAGCAAGGTGTCACCTGTACAGGTGAGAGGGGGGGGGAGTCTAATCTGAGAGGTTCAGATTAGACTCAAAAGGCACTGATGTGTCAAGTGTTAATTCAAAATACTCAGATTTTAATCCCATCTTTTTATAGCAGAGAGTAAAACCAGCCCAACCTCTTATTAATGTAGTGATTAAAAGTGCAAATCACACATGAAAGTGAACTTTTTTTCTGGTATTTTATTAGAAAAATGACAAATTAAATATGTAAATAAAGTGGTAGAAGTCAGCTGCTGGTGTAAAATATAAACAGCAGGTATAACTGTTTAATTTTTTTTTTTTCTGTTGAATAAACCAGGAAGTTGAAATCATTTGCATGAACAGATTATCATCAGGAACATATTCAGGTGTCAGACAGGCGGGTCAGAGCTTCATGTTTGTTTGCAGCAGCTCTGCTGGAATGCTGTCGGTATGCAGACGGACCGGTTCAGGCCTGAAAAAGAGCCTCATGACTCCTGGAGTTCAAACTCTGGACTCCCTGTGTGTCCACTTACAACAATAGAAAGAGGAAGCTCAAGAATGAAACACTCCTCTTCCTCATGTTCCTAACATGGTTTGTTGTGGAAATGTGTTTCTGAGAGTTTTGAATATTCAAACATGTTATGAACATCAACAAAGACACATCAGGCCAAATAAGTCAGTACAACAGTTTTTTTTTTTGCTTCACTTTGTTATCATAGGACTGTTAGCTACAGGATGCTAATGTTTAGCTAGCTGGTATAAACCAAGCGGCAACATCCGGGTCTCAGACTTGAAGCCCATGTTGAAGTGCTAAAACATGTAATTCACACCGCAGCCTCTAGGGGGCTGGCTCCAAAAGCGAGTCATTTCCCATAGACTCCCATGTTAAAATCGCCAACTTCACAGCATAAATAAACATGTTTACAGCCTGGTACAAAACGCCATTCTGGTCTCAACTGATCAACTGTACGGGGGGTGAATTTTTTTATAACTCACTTGTTTTAATTATATTCCGATTTAAAATTACGCATAATTATGGGCGTTACCGCTTTGACTGACAGGCGGTTGACGCATCACAGCGTGAGCTTCATGTTTCCGCGACTGCCCGCCCACCTCAGCTCCACTCTGACTCCACCTCTTTGACGTTACAAACATGGCGACTGTCAGAGCCACAAATAACTCCTTGTGTCAATGTTTAGCAAACAAAGCTAGCTAGCTGCTACAAGGTTAGCCATATGTTGCTATCATGTCAGCAACTTTGGCTTTAAAGAGAGGCCTTCTGTTGTCATTTGGTGTTAGCTAGCAGCTAATAGCTTTAGCTTATATTATTGGTGTTTAACTCATATTGCTAACAGTTAAAAAAACAAAAGATACATCTGAGTGTATCCACATTAGCATTAGCATGCTTTAGCCTCTATTAGCCAGTGGATCAAAACAAACTGTGCTGCATCCGTTTTAGTCTTTAACTCCATTCATCTGCACTCTGTTTTACCAGCTGATGGAGAGTTCATGTGTGCATAACTGATACTTCTGCTAATTTAAAGGGCGTTTCCACAGTCGATGGAGACTCAGGAAGCCTGTTAAAGGCTTATAAGTCAGTCCAAATGTCAACAGACCGGGTGACCTCTCCTCAAAGGACAAAAAGTGGAAAAACAAGCAGAGCACCGTTAATATCTGGACAGGATACAGTCACTTATAAACCAGAGGAGAAGTCTTTTAAAAATTAACTTCTCTGTGCAGGCTGCTGAACAATGAAACCCAACTCATATTATACTGCAGTCAGTTTGTACAGTCAGTCACACCTGCTTTGTGTGTTTTTTTTTGTGTGGGCCTCCGTTTTCAACACAACAAGCCACTCACTGGGTGTAACCATAGTGACCTCTACCAGACATCACACTCTAATTTATCCCTTAATGCTACAGTGCAGGGTGTTTGTCTCCCCCTTCTGGTAGTCAGAGTCATTACACAAAAATAGCTGTTTATGTGCAAACTTAAAGTGAGTTTCTGATTGTTTTTTTTTAAATTGATTTTATATGAAAAGTCAAATGACGAATGATGATGTGTGCAGAGCTTCACCTCACGCTGCCTTTTCCTGTGCGTCTGTCGTCCTTTGAGTTGAAGTAACAAAAAACCTCAGCGGAGAGCCGGGGATCTTTGTCTGATTGTGTTTAATGTTGCATTAGTGTGTCTGTGTACGGTCGGTAGGAGTTTAATTTCAGCCGGTCCGCTCTTATTTTGAAGGAAACCCTGGACTCTTTAGATTTTCTTGTTTGGGGCTGTGTTTCTTAATTAGTGGAGGTCAGAAGAGGTCGAACCGACGTCTGAGCAGAGAGACAGAGGAGAGGATTCACATTGTGGAACCACAGTGAGAAATACTGATAGTCTAAACCTTTACAGCAGTACAGTGTGTGTGTGTGTGTGTGTGTGTGTGTGTGTGTGTGTGTGTGTGTGTCAGCTGCTTTCTTGTTGTTTGTTCAGTCTCTGTGACAGTTTGGCTCCACAACACACACTAAACCTGTGGCAGCTAATGACACACAACACAAATGGAGGACAGTGTGTGTGTGTGTGTGTGTGTGTGTGTGTGTGTGTGTGTGTGTGTGTGTGAGGGGAGGGACCAGTGTAGATCAGACCACAGACAGAAAGACATCATGGATAGCAGTGAAGGATGACTTTGTGGGATTACCTCTCTAAATCTGAAAGATAAAGATTTATCAGTGTGTGTGTGCGCGCGATGGGCTTTACCAAAACTTTGAGGAGGATGTCCAGATTTTTTTATCGTTTTCCTAAAGTGATGCGGCGCTCCGGGCGCATGGAAGTCAGCCTGCTGTGGAGGAACTCTGGTGAGTTTTCAGTGTGTGTGTGTGTGTGTTTACTGTAAACTCAGCAGAGTTCATGTGTAACATAACAAAAATAAAAAAAAGGTTCCATCAGTATAATATGCATTTCAAATTTCAGTCCTGAACTCAATGTACTGTAAATATGCCTGTGTGTGTGTGTGTGTGTGTGTGTGTGTGTGTGTGTGTGTGTGTGTGTGTGTGTGTGTGTGTGTGTGTGTCAGAGAGGAGGAGAGAGGAATTTCAAAGCTTCTGTGAGCTCCACTTTTGCACACACAGTAGACTGAGGATCACTTGACTCTTGATGCAGGTTTTCTTTTCCAACCTGCATCTTTTTTTGTGAGTGTGTTTTTTTTCTGTTTAATTGTATCATACAGCACTAGTTTTGGTGGCACTAATGGTTGTTTTTAATTAATTTAATTTATCAATCAGCAGCTTCCATAGATGAGAAATGAAGCCGGTGTGGAAGTGTCAAAAACTGCAGTTATCTTGTTAAACTAGCTAACTTTACTGCAGGAAAAACATGTTTGGGTATCTGAGTTCCTATAAGCTTAATACTTTTATTATTATTTACAGAAAATGTAAAAATGTGTAAATATACAGTGTATTCTTAACTTTCTGCACACTGAAGGCAGGGCAGTGAACGCCCCACTACCTTAGATAATGTCTGGTGTCCAAAGCTACACATATAAGCACCTTATGGACAAAGTATGGAGACACAGCCATTTTCTATGTGCTATTTAACCAGAATAAGCAATAAAAACATGCATTTAAACTGCACAACAGCATGAAGGACTAACATCAAGTGCATTTCAATGGTTGTATGGGACAGAAGCTAACAAGGCTGACAGCATCAATACTCAGTATTCATCCCTCTCCTTGCAGAGTGAGTGATCTGCAGAGACAGATTAACTCAGTGTGTGTGTGTGTGTGTTGTTATAAGCCAGTGGTGAGAGTGCAGTTTCTGCTCTGATCACTGGAAGCTGTATGTGAGGAGGAAGCAGCTGTCGGCTCGCTCATCAGGCTGGAGAACGAGAGCAAAATATCATTGATCCTGGAGCATAAAACAGGACACAGGAGGACAGAATGTCAGGACAGATTAAACATGTTTCCACCATTTGTATTTGCATTGATGGAGTTTTAAAGAAAGCAGATATTTTTGGAGCAGGATAAAAGAGGGCGAGGTGAAAGCTATAAAAAGAGCTGAAAGGGTGAGATGAGAAGATTATATCTGTATTTCAGACTTCCTGGATAATCTGACATTTTCTTTGTAGCGCTGTGACAGACTTTTCTGTGGGGTCTGTCTGGTCACAGCTTAGAGGAAAGACAGAGAAGAAGAAATAAATTAACATAAAGTTGATATTTTTATTTTTTATGAGGGTGCTACAGGATCAGCGCTAATGGCTGCATAAGTGGCAGATATCAGCTTGTCACCACATTAAGGCTGTAGACAAGCAGGAAATAGAGCAAGCAAGTAGAAAAATAAAGAAAAAAAATTAGGCCAAAATGTGCAGACTGTCATTACTTTAAGCATTTTGTGCCCTCCTGACACGCTGTTTGTTTATTTGAAGCTAAAACAACATCAGCTATTATTAGCATGATTCTGGCTAAATAAAATGACTCAGTGACCCAGACAAATCCATCAGTACAGTCCGCAAAAACAGGCCTGCAGCTACATCTGATCCCTGACTGGCACCAGCACCATTTCCCACATCCAACTGCGTTTCTGCTCTTATAATAGTATTTAAAACACTCACCCAGAAATATTACTGATCAGATCTTCATCATCATGACCTTAAATCATGACCTCACAAAATATTCACAGAATAATCTCACAATATTTCCATGTTGTGTAAAAATAGCTTAATGGGGACGATGTAGCAGACCTGGCTGCACTGCAAATATAAACATCCCCTCAGGAGACTGGTCAACATGCAGCCATCATCATCATCATCATCATCATCCTCCGCAGCGAGGGAGTTTTCACTCTGGATTTTTCCGTTCCCACAGAACGGGAAGTTTCCACAACATCCCTGCTCAGTTCTCATGGAAATGTGCTGCTGCTGGTCAGACCGCTGTGATAATGAGCCTGCAGATCCACAGCTCTGATACTGGAACACTTTGTAGACGAGACTGGAAGCGTGCTGGCGTCGGCAATCTCACTGGAGGCAGATAGTGTTAATGTTTATGACCACTTTGCAGAAGAAGCCTCTGAGCTGAGGACAGATAACTACACAAGGCTGCTGCTGTTGGTGCAACATTTCAATCTGTCACACTCCTCCTCCTGCAAAACATGATAATAACAGTTCCAACTAGAAAAGGTTATGAAATTTCTAATTAATACTCGTAGCTCCCGGTCATGAGTGACTCATTATTGCAGCATTTTTTTAATGTCATAACCTTAAAAGTTATTAAAAGTCAACATTAAGAGACACATCAGCACAACACAATCATATTTAATAGTTCTTAACAAATAATAAAAACACAGGATCATGTAGTGACACTGAATGCACCATGCTTTTGTTGCTGCTTACCACCGTTCATACATGAGAAAACTGAGCAGCTCCCAGTAGCTGTAACTGTTGCGCTTATGAAAATGATTCTTCATTTCCAGTTAATTATTTCTCTTTGTTTGTCCATGCCAGCGACATTTAAATGTTCAATAAAGGTTGTGAAACACTTTTATACGGAACCCTGACTGTTAAGACACAGTGGTCTACTATAATAATGTAGATAGAATCGCTCAATATGTTTTCATTTTTATTAAAAAAGTTAAAAATCAGTTCACTCGCAGGCCGCCATTGTTGTTTTGGCGTCAAAATGCTGCCTACGTGATGATGTGATTGGTTGAACCAGTCTTCACCAATGACTGTAAAAATAATGGAGCTCATGTAGCAACTGCTTTTCATGTTTTATCACAACATTTTTAACAACATATACAGCATTTTTTTTTAACTTTGTCTTAATAGTGAAGGTTCCCTTTAAGGGTTAATGCTTCTGAGGAGGGCTGCCTGACTTTCAAAATCAGACTAAATCACTTGATAATATTAATAAAGGCTCCGATGTCAACACATGAGATGCTAACGTCCATATTGGACACCAAATTCCTGCTGCACTCTGTAGCCTGAGGATGTGGCTGTAAGACAATAATGCAGACATGGATGCTTCTTTTTTGCAGCAGTGTCCTGTTCAAAGGCACTTCAGCTGAGACTTTGTGGTCTGTTGTGGCTTGTGTGATCATCATCATCTTCCTCCATCTGGGATATTTTGCTTTCCATTCCCACACGATGGAAACATTCCAGAACGCTGCTCCACGCCGGTTCCCGTGGAAATGGAGCTCTGAGAAGATTCCATCATGTGACCACGGTTATAGTAGATGCCAAAGATAGAAGCTTCAGAAATAGATCAAGTGTTTTCTGTTTTAATAAGGCTGGAGGATGTGACAGATAAGAATGCTGTGGATATTTTTACTTTAAAACTGTTTATTTATATCCAATGAAGGAGACTGATCAGCGCTGTCAAAACATGTAGTTTTTTATAGTCATTTAGTCTGATTTAGGAAATGAATAAATGCATTTCATGTTGTCTCAGAGGCTGGTTGGACAGACATTTTTTCTTATTATATCACAGTAGATGACACAGCTGCAAAGGTGGAAAAGTGGTGAAGAGACGAGTGGAAAAAAAAAAGTGTTGACAGAAGAGTGTCAAAATAAAGGTGTTACTGACAGCAGTGAGAGCAGCTCTGCTGTTGAGCTGAAGATGATGAGGGTCTCTTTAGGAGGATGGACAAGATCAGGAAGGAGGAGACAAAGACAGAGAAGACAGACTGAGATGGTTTGGACATGTACTGTACTGTGACTGAGGCTCCAGGCTGAACAGCCCAGAGCAGTGATATTCTTTATTACATGAATGAAAACAGATAAATGTAGCTGTGGACATAATCATATAATCAAGTAATTGATAATGATGCTGTTTGGTTTCATGTTATGTAATGACCAGCAGTGGGCCAAATATCATGTCCAGGCCGGTAATTTGACGTGATTGACTGAGGAAAATCATATAACTGCCCAGATGTTCCACCCCCCCCCCCCCACACACACACACACACGCACACAGATGGATACTCATCTCCCATAAATATCACCGAGTCAGACTGTGAGTAGCAGCAGTGATAAAAGTGATTTAAACTCCTTGTGTTGTACAATCAGCAGGTCATGCATAGAAAAACACTAACAGATGCTGTGTGTGTGTGTGTGTGCGTGCGTGCGTGCGTGCGTGCGTGCGTGCGTGCGTGCGTGCGTGCGTGCGTGCGTGCGTGCGTGTGTTCCTCACAGTTGTATAACAGTTCGGTTTCTCAGCAGAAGCTTTTCCCCTCCAGGGGCCTGTGGTGCAAATCTGCTTTGACTTGATGTGTGCCTGTGTGTTGTTGATAACTTAATGTCATGTGGTCATATTGTCCTTCACACAGACCTGTGCAATATATTGATTTATAGCATCAATATAAAGATATTCTGCTCTCCAGTGTCAACTGATCTACTACACCTGCAGCTGGTGATTGTTTGTATGATTCATCCATCAGTGTATTCTGATATTTTATTCTCAAAAGAGTGGAAAATGTCTTGAAAATGTTCCTGCTTCTGGGGGTAACATGGCAGAACTTGCATGTCTTTACCTCATTGTCTTTCATTTTTTAACTTTACAAATGCTTATTGAGCCAGACAGGAAACCACAAACATGGCGGAGAAAAATGTGGCTTATAATGCATCTTTTCTTGCATGGTGTAAAGTGTTATTTGACTGTAGCACTGCATTCCTCCACCCTGAGGGAAAAGGAGTGTGTGTCTGTGTGACAAAGTGACTTTCATTCCAAAAAGTACAGCATGAGAATCATCTGCTTCATATTTATGTGTGTCAGCACACACATATAAATATGTTAAAAGAGCTGCTGTGCACTTTAATGCAGCATGAGATTATGTACATGGCCTATATATGTGGAAATGAGACACGGATCCTGTGTGTGTGAAACTAATGCTGATGTCAGTAGTGTTATGTAACCACCGAGCTGAGCTCCTTGGCCCGCTTTCTTGTCGAGGTTTGTTGTTTTAATCCGTGAGGTCGACACAGCGACACAACCTGGCCCACAGCCTGACCTTCAGCGGACAGGCGGCTCGAGCTTTGGTAGAACTCACTGACTCAGAGAGACATTTTAAAGTCCATCCTGAGGTTTTCAATGCAGGCTTTCCTATTTGCATAAGTACACAGAGTCTATTTCCTTCACTGTGGATCAACAATTTGCACCCAATGAAGCATGTAAGTCTGATCGAGTGGGACCAGATCTGATTTCTGGGCCACATCTGAAAGAGGGACATATCCAGAAATTTTTCTATATGATGGAAAAGTGTGTGTCCTGCTTCGAGACAGACCGATAATCGGCCTGGCCGATAGATGGAAATTTGACGAATATCGGCATCGGCCATTTTTTACACCATTTGCACCAAACAGTACGGGACAGTTCAGTTCAGTTTGGTACACAATTATCTGTGTTTCCATGGTAAAAAGTTTGGAACCATCCCCAAATGAATATCGTCTCCAAATATCGGTTATCTAACTACTAATAATCGTCTAGGAACAAGCTGTGTGTGTGTAATTGTTCTTTTCTTTTCTGTAAAGCACTATGAATTGCTTTGTGTAAGAATGGTGCTATACAAATAAATTTGCCTTGCCTTGCCTTGCCTAGTCCTGCTGCCATTTTTCATGCCTTACTTATTGATTCTGTCTTCTCTCTGCAGAACTCGAAACCTCTCCGGTGGCTCTCCCAGACCTCGACACGCCAAGAAGATCCACTTCATCAAAAACATGAAACAGTATGACACAAGAGGCAGCAGGTGGGACGCACAAAGACACACAAAGCAATACACAAAAGTGTCATGTAAAGGTGGCAGGTGGAGGTTGTTTTTATGATGGTACCCTCAGTGGGGGGGAACAAAATGGGCTCCACTGATCCAGCCAGAGCTTTTGTGCAGGTGCACACAGTGTTTGATCCCGTCCTGTCCACAGTGGGGTTTGACCTTCAGCAGCTTCTTTAGATTTATGACATTATGTGAATGTGGGACATGTTGTTTTGATGGGCCCATTTTGTGTACACGCTCTTTGCAAAAGTGTGAGAGGAAGCCTTTTGAGCCTGGACGGCGTCATTCAGTTCTTCTTCTATTGTATTCTATTCCTGTCCTTCCTTACAGAGTGTATAAATTAGACCTCTGGGTCAAAGAAACACAGAGCTGCTCATCAGATAATAATAGACCGACGGGTGATTGTTTTAAAATAGATCCTGCTTAGAGCTGTTTGTGATTCAGCCAAGTCACCGTGTCGTCACTGTGACTGTAAATCTCCTTCCTCAGAGTTTAAACTCCGTCCCGATCCATCGTGATGTGTACGTTTCTTCATAAATTTTCACTCTGGGTCAGTGGTTCAGATCTCAGTGGGACCATTATCTACTTGTCTTGACAGTAATTATGGAATAATGTGCCCCCAGTGTTATGAAATGTGTTGTAATAAATAGATGAGCAGACTCCCCAGCAGTCATGTTTCCAGCGGCTCTGTTGTGATGCTTCTGCTCTTTCCACTGGGCTCCCTGGTGACTTCCTGCTCTTGACTTTCCCATGCATCACAAGGAACAAGCTGTGTGTGTGTGTCTCAGTCTCAGTGTCTCAGTGGCACAGAACACTGAATTATTTACCCACTGTGTCATCATTAAAACAACGAGAGGAGATCAATTTTTTGCTATCAAAAAAAATATGCAGATATCAATACGAAATAGCTGATAATTGTTCAAAAATATAGCTGGCTAGGTTGCTTGGTAGTTGTCATTTATGTTGAAACTGTGTGGGTCAATGCTTGTTACATTTCTAGCGATGTATTTCCCAAAGCGCCACAGATATCACCTGACTTACACACACGTCAGGCTGAAAGAATAGATACAATCAGCATATCAGCTGATGTATCAGTTTTTAGGTTGTTTTGGGTGTAAGATTGCTTGAAGAGGAAAATAAATTCAATCTTGCTTCTTTAAAGCTCAATTTATTTACAGTCCTGTAAAGCTGTCAGCATTTCCATTCCTCTTATTTGAAAGTGGGAACATTGTTGTCCCCATTGTGGAGGGGAGAGGCAGGATCTATGGTCAGGGCTGGAGCGTGCAAAAGACAAACCATCAGCAGAGCTTCACAGGCTGCAGAAAAAGCCTCAACATTTCTGTGGATCAGGAGGAACTCGCTGTGATCCGGTGCTGCTTGGTCACAGGCTGGGAATATGTCAGTCCTAGTTGTGAGGACGAGGGTGTGTGTGTTGATCTGAACCCCCCTATAAGAGGATTTTAAGATGATCCTGCTGAACTTTTGCACATCTACAATGAAATTCTAACTCTCAGGTTGTCCTTTGTTAAAATGTGAGGTCTCTTGTGGACAGCTGCTCCCACTGACAGCTGTAATTCCTCTGTGTTTAAAGTTCATCCTCATTGTGTGGTCTTTGTGTGTCAGGAAACAAACCCTCAGAGACACACAAAGGTCAATGATTTGAGGTTACATTTGAAATAACATGTGATCAACTGGGAGATAACTGTGTGTGTGTGTTTCTGCACAGTATGAATCATCCTCTCTCTCATTGAGCCAAACATGACGACTGTAAACATTTTCCACTTGAGACACAAACCAGGAGGCTCCTCATGGATTTATACTACAGTGGAACTGCAATAACAACACACACACACACTGATTCCATTATGACGTGTCATCTTTAAAGGAGCAGGTGGAGCCCTCAGTTAACAACGTGTGTTTGTTTGTGTTTCAGAATCGTTCTTATCTGTGCTAAGAGGTCTCTGTGTGCTGCCTTCTCTATTCTACCCTATGGAGAGAGCTTCTACCTCAGGTAATCAGCACACACCTACACACACATTCAAGTGTCAGGCAGAAGAAAGAGGAAGAGTTTGTTTAGCACAGGATGAGGAGGAGCTCATTTAGGATGATTTTCCCATGTGCCCCTCTGACCTGACCTCAAGTATGACCGGCTAATGACTTTTATAGACACACATACAGATGCTGTCTGTCCTCTTCACCAAGTAACAGTTATGTAAAATTATCCTAATCCCCCTTTCACTTGTTTTCACAGACACACACACACACACACACACACACACACACACACACACACACACACACTCCTCTATCTTCTTATCTCTCTGTGCTGAAACAGAAAAACAACATTTTCCTCCTTCACAGGGTCA
>JAVQJX010161809.1:0-20523 GCA_036025115.1 Ambassis agassizii
CACACACACACACCCTGCTTCCCCACCACCATCGCTACACCCAAATAGAAGTCTAGATGGCCATGCTTGAACTATCTGAACAGATAAACTGGTCAAAATGTAGCACAAGGGCTCTGATGGAGTTAAGGTGTTTTAGGCTCTCACATGGACCTGCTATTAGCTCCAACTTGGGCAGATGATTAGTTTGCAGCATTAAGCTCTGCTCACATTTGCCGTGGGCCCACAGCTTTGCATTTGTTTTGACAATGAGCATTGGGCATCTTATGTATGTATCCCCCCCCCCTTCCAACATCTAGTCCCATTAATGTTTTTCAAAGTCTGTTGGAAATGTGCCACAGTGGAGCTTTTTTTTTCTTTCTTGCATGGGTTAAAGTCACTAATGAGGGTGTGTGGCCTATGAGAGAGCAGATTGAACACACATACACACAAGCAGCTCGGTGCCTCACTCGTCTCCCCCTCTGAACATATCATCCATGTTATGATAAGCCTGATTAGTGCTGCTTCTTTGACTGCTGAGGGCAGGATAAGGATGTGTGGGTAAAGAGGCGAGAGCAGCTTCTGCCACCAGCCTAATCTACAGCAGTGCTCTAATCTGGTTATCTTGTGGTCGGGGGGACTGTGTGTATTAGTTTCTGTCCCAGCCTGGCCTGATGAGAGGGGCTGAGCTTCGGTTAACACAGGGGCCCACGGCAGCACACCCCCCAAAGCTCCACTGTAATCTTTGGGTAATTGAAAAAAGGAGGTCTGCACCACTTAGGAGCACAAAGAGAAGATTACATAGCTAAAACTAATTTGGCAAAAATGCAGAAATGGATTTTCAGCCCCACCTCTTCTCTTCTAACCCTTTTATTACAATACACCCATACCCTCCATGAACTGGGCCCTGGGGGAATAGAAGAGGAAAGAGGGGGTGAAGAAGGAGGCTCGAGTGCTGAGCAGAGAGCTGCTAATGACTGTGGATATACACGCGCTGCCTTGATTTGGTGGTTTACAGATGATCGATTACTTCACTGCAACCGTGGTTAAAAGTACCTCATCACACATCAAACCTAAATGTGAATTGGCAAGCCCCCCAAGCCTCTTAGATTGTGTTACTGAATTCCAGGGTGACACCACAGAAGTGTTTTTAATTACAAACCATGCTATTTTCACTGCGGTTTGGTGGTTTGGCGCCTCAAGTATACCCAGAATTGGATAGCTCTTCTTTTGAGAACTCTCAGACCCAAGCTGTAATTCTGTGGCAGACACCAACTCGTAACCTAAATATTAACACCCCGGCCTTCTTGTTTTTTTTCCCCTTCTCTCTCTTTTTCAACCTTCTTTCTCTTTCCCTGTATCCTTCTCTCAGTCTAATAAGGTTCCAGTGGTACAGCACCCCCACCATGTGCACCCGCTCACGCCTCTGATCACCTACAGCAATGAGCACTTCACACCGGGGAACCCCCCACCTCACCTACAGACAGACGTGGATCCCAAAACAGGTAAAGATGTTCATCTTCGTGTTAAACATTTGCACATGTAGTATACGCACCTGCTAAGAATAAGTCATTGAGTCTTTTACTGGAGCCTGAAATACACCAAAATACAGTTTTTATTAACAGTGGAAAGCAGCATTTAAGCCTGATTTTGACATCAGCAGTGCTGCTTAAGCAGTGGGAACTTTGTGGAGGCATGTTAAAAATACTTTTTTTGTTGTTGTTTGGAGGTGAAGCCAATAAATATCTGAGGCTGTTCTGATTCATTTGACCTGGGAGTGTATGCTGATTGTTCCTTTTTCCCACTAAAGGCTGAATCTAAAGTGATACCAGCTAACCAGGAAACATACAGTATATGTTGGTCCATTAATTGGATATTTGATGACTGTGATAGTAAAAGTAGGACAAGGTCAACTCAAGTGCTTCTTGTTGACAACAGCAGCTCTCATCTGTTTCTGATTGTTTGCTATATCATTAACGTGGCTCGGTTTGGGTGGAAAGCGGCCTTATATTTGACGACAAGAACCTGCACAGTGGTTCATAAACTTCTCGTAAAACATGGAATTCAGCAAACAGCCACAAACTCTCATGACCGCAGCTCCCGTTGCCAAGACTCAAAACAAGACGGCCACTGTAGCTGGAGTGTCTGAAATACCAGAGAACAGGAGGACTGTCTTCAACTTAATGCAACAAATGGAAGACAGAGCACTGTGGTAACGTCTTTACAGCCTGTTGCTCCTGCAGTGTCCAGATTTAAACAGTCAGATTGAGCCCACGCAGTCAGTCAGCAACATTTTTAGGTAATTTCATTCATTTTCGCGAACATCTTGACCCAGTACTTAATTTTGCAAACTGTCATTCAGCCCGTCCTTTCAGGTTAATGCACTTTCAGTGTGGTGAATAATTTTGTGCTTTTCAGTGGTCTCTGGTGGATTCAGTCAATGTTTTAGGTAATAATGTTCCTTTATTATGACGGCCCTTACAAAGGGGGAAATAATGCGCCAGCTGCTGTTTAATGTAGTGCTTAATGGAGCTGCTTAATTGGGCACAGTGTTTAATTAATTAATGAGCTATATTAGGTCTTGAACACTGGGTGGTGATGGGATAATGTTCCCCGGGCTTTCCTTTTTAATAGAACGTGCTTTGTTATAACGGTATACCAAGAAAAGTCACATTGCTCTGGATCAGCTGCAGCTCTGGGTGCAAACACCAACAACAGCCATGTCTCCATCTATGAAGGTTCATCTGTCTCTGCTTTGGCCGCGTGGGCCAAAATACCTGAAAGAAGAGCTGCAAAGCGAGTCAGCTGTGCTCTAATGAAAGTCTCTACTGAGCATATTTTCCTATCCTGCCTCTCTTTTACACGTCTGGTGTTCTCTGTTTCAAGTTTGTCATGAGAGGGAGAAAGTTATTTTTACACCCAGCTGTGTATGAGACCTTTTCATGGCATTCATTCAGGGCACCTTTTTCAATGCAGTTTTTTCACCTGTCAGCTGCCATGGAAAGTAAAGGCAGCACGGTGGATGCTGTGATTGCTCAGCGATGCCCTAAAAAGAGCTCTACTTAAATTGGACTTCTCTGTCACCGTTTCTCAGTTGGAGATAACAAACAAAATTTGCTGCTTTTTTTTTTTTATATGAAATCTGAGAACCAGCTGAACAAATGGAGAGCCAATATGTATGCTTGTCAGCATTCACTGTAACCTATTGAAGTATTAAACCATTAACCGGTGTCAAAGGCAAATTAACTGCTGCATTTTGTCAGATTGGTTTATTCGTGTATTTTGTATGAGGTAAAATCCATAGCATGCCATTGTAAATCAGACGGCATACTCACCTGCTACTCCCATATTGGCAGGTCTCTGATCACAGAGAAGACTTTAATTATATTGCTGTGTTTTGTTTAAACCTCAGTCATTTCATATCATTAATCTCCCGATTCTCCAGACAAATGTGACAAGAATCGTGTTGGTGTTTTTTCCTCACCTCTCTCCCCTCTGCCTCTTCCAACACATTGTGCCGGTGTGCCGCCTCAAAGGCCTTTGATCAGGAAGTGTGATTTAGCGCTTGTGTACACGCGAGCAACAAGCCCTCTTCCTCCTCCTCTTCCTCCCCATCTGCACTCCTGTGATGTCTGCTCCGTTCAGATGTGAAACTCAACAAAGAAAGAATTCAGCACTGACAACGATTTGGTTCTCTCTCTGTCATCCTCTTGTCTGTCCACCTCCTCTCTGCTCCTGTCATCTTCTGCAGGAATTCCAAGGCCTCCACATCCTCCAGATATATCTCCTTATTACCCGCTGTCACCTGGCACTGTCGGCCAGATCCCCCATCCGCTGGGATGGTTAGTACCACAGTAAGCAAATCCTTTTTTTACTACTCTACTTACCATATTGTGATTTGTATGAAGGCTAAGAAACATTCACATGCTGTAATGATTATAAAAAGTGATATTTTATGTGTTTACCGTGCAGGATGTCATGCTTTCTATGCACATTTGCGGAAGCTTTCTTAGGCTCTTAGTTGGTCCTTGAGAGTGACTTTTCTTAACTGACTCCTTCCTGGACCACAACAGTCCACCAGAGCTTCCTTAGGTCCTCAACTTGCTATTTTGTGGCAAATACTATTTTGCATGTCTGTGTATGGTTCAATTAGAGTAATGAACTGTGATTGCCCGTATTTTACCCACAATTCCACATAGGGTCTCTCCCTTGGTAACTCTTGTCAACACTTGTTAATATGACAAAAGGCTACAAATTAAGCTCTGTTAATTTAATGTTTTCTCACCGCGATCTAAATACCGAGAGAGAGGCCCTGAGCGCAGCCATGGCGCCCTTTGATTTGCTGCACTTTATTTTGGTATAAATTTACATTCATTATTGTTTGTCTTTGGATGTGTAGACCTCAATTAGTGTGATGGCTCCATTAAAGAGACCCGCGCTTCGTCTTTAATTATCACAACAAAACACCTAGTTCCAGCTTGGGGAGGAACAGGGCCCCACTCTGTCGACACAGAGCGAAGGGTTATGAAATTTAATTAGCCATTGCTATCAAGATTTGTGGCATTCAAATTGTTCAGAGTTTTCCTCCCTTTGATCTGCGCTCTGCAATCCCCTAGATTTTTGTCCTGATCAAATGAGAATAAAGAGGCCCACGGTGGGAGAAGTGAGAGACAGAGGGCCTCGGCTTCTCCTCTTCCATCAACCCTGTTCCTTTACCTTTTCCTCTTTCTTCTTTTCTTCCCCTTCCTAGGCAAGGTCAACCTGTTTATCCAATCACAACAGGGGGTTTTAGACACCCCTACCCAACTGCGCTCACTGTCAACGCATCCATGTCAAGGTGAGTTAAACCATAAGAGCACACACACACACTCTTCATACCGTCATTTGTGTGTTTTCTATTAGTCTGATGCAGAAGCAACACACACACATGCATACACAGTGAAGGCAAAGTTCTCCCTTAAGGAGACTTTGCACTCCCCATCTCTGTGTTCAAAAGGCCAATTCTCCTGTGTGAGGCTCCAGCTCGCATGCTCAAATATTAATTATATTTATCATTTTCTAATGAGGCCCCTGAAGAACATTTACCCCCTCTGCATGTCAGGAAGATCTGAAATGAGCTGGGGCATGTCCTTGCTGTGAATCTGGGCAGCCAGACAGATAAACAAACATCAACACTTTGAAGGGGACTACTAGATATAAGCTGGGGCCTGACACTTGGCTAGAGCTTTGGTCCAGCCCATTAGGGTCCAGTTCAAGTGCTGCTGTGGACATTAGTGCACCCATGGGAGAGATGGGGGAGGGGTATGTGTATTTGTTGCCATCTTGTATACATGTGTGTGTATTTGTCAGTTGATGTTTAACTACTTATTGTCCCCTTGAGGGATGCATGTGTTCTATATTGTGTGGGAAGCGAACATAATTAATTTTGGAAGCCTAAAAGCCTGTGATTTGCGGGTCTGGATGAGCCAAAAAAGCAACAAAACACACACAAAAAAAAAAAAAACAAATAGACTCCCACTCTCTCCACTCTCTCCACTCCCACTGCTCCTCCCTCCCTCCTCCCTTCAACATGCCCCTGCAGCAGGGGACTTTGGACGCGGCTGGTTTGGAGTCTAGGGATGAAGCCAAGCTTTAGTTTAATTACAGCCTGATTGGAAAAGCAGCTCCTGAGGGCGGCTCATTTAGACCTCTGTGACAGTGATGGATCATGTAGATGCGAGAAGGAGGGGGGTGAGGTTTTTTAAAGCATAAAGCTAGGAATAAGGGAAATTTGTAAGCTCAACCAGCTCATGTTTGCTTATTTTGTCTGGATTAGAGTCCTCCCTCACTGCTGACTCTCAGGTGCTAAGGGTTAGATGGTGGGTCTGTCCAGACGCTGGCATCTGGCAACAGCACCCAGCCAACCTGGGCTTTAAGTGACTGCTAATTTGGTCCCTTAATGACAGCCTCTACATTGTGATCATCTTATTTCCAGTGCAGCTAATTGAATATACTGGCTGTGGTGAAGGGGAGGGGGCACTGGCCATGGGGAAGAGTTAATGCCCTGTGATGAGGCCCCTAATTGAATTAGTATAACTGAATAGATGGAGGGCTCTGGGAGTTCTCTTGAGATTGGGAGGGTTTAGCAAATCACCCTCCCAAAAACCCCTCCAACCAGACAGGAGGAAAAAAAATCTAAAAGCTCACAAAATCTAGTAACAATTTGTCTAATTGTGTCAGCAAAATAGCAGACTCCCTTCACGCATAGCCTTCAGCTAGTTGGTTTTGTTCAAAGAATGGGCCAGACTGTTTTGATAGCTCAAGTGATTTGTAGCGAGAAGGCTGACTGGAGGAAATGGGAGAGAAAAGACATCCTGGCCTTTTACTCTTGTTGGTAGTTTGGTCTTTGCAGGAGAGCGGTGCTCCATATCCGTCCCCCGTGCCGTAGCCCAAACTGAATTAGAATGCAGGGAAGGAATCGGGCACCTCGTAGTCCTGCAATGAGCACCTTACACCTAGGACCTGTTAAAAATACATTCTTGTAGGATGAGAGTAAGAAAAAAGCCAAGGAGAGTACAGACAGTCAGTGGAGCAAATGAAAGACATTATTTTGATAATGGGGTTGGAACCAGTGCAGGTCCCCTATATTGTGTGAATGTATGTGTGACAGGTGGGTGGATGTGATGGCCCCTTTGCCCCTTATGCTTAAGCCTGCCCTTTGATATGTTCCCCCCATCTTCCCGCTCCCTCTCTTTTCCTGGGGAACGAGAGAAGTGCACTGGCCGGATCATTATACATTAAACAGGCACGGGGGGCTACTGCTTCGCACTGGCAATTAAATGGCACTGGCTGACACTGGGCTTGCTGCGCCAGTGACCCCCCCCTCCCAACCCCCACCCCTCCTTCCCGCCAGCCATTCTTACCTTTCAGATTGAGACGTAGGAGCCTCAGGGTTGAGGTGGGTGGATGGGTGGGGGTCTGTGCTGCGTCTCTCTTTTTGTGTTGGTTAAATTGGTCCAAGGCGGCGCTTGCCGCTGATGAGCCCTGATGATGATGATCATGATGCCCCTGCGCTTCAAAGGGATGGCCGTCATGTTTTAACCATAACCTGGGCCATGCAGTGGCAGTGGGGGGAGGAGGAAGAGGAGGAAGAGGGGAGTGTTGGGAAAGGGAAGCGAAGGAGCGAAGGAGGAGGAGGTGGTGGTGAGGGGACAGGGGAGGAGTAGAGTAGAAGAAGAAGAAGAGAAAAAAAAATAGATCTTGGAACAGAGGAAATTTTAACAAGTGCACAGAGAGAGAAGGAGGGAGGGTGAACAGGAAACGGAGCGAGTGAAGAAAATGCAGCAGCCTTAATGATGGGCGATATGCAGCCACTGCTGCCGAGCTCCCCATCAACGGATGACATGGCACAAACACCAATGTGTCAGTGATGAAGGGAGAAGAGGGGAAAGGAGAAAAAGAGGGAAAGAGTTTGAGGGGGGAGCACTGGCACTCCCCTGAGATGGCCTCCAACAGAAACTAGTTGTTCCTGGCGAGTTTATCCTCATCATTATATTCTGGCTCGGAGCCATGCAGCCAGACACAGCCGGATAATGAGCTGCTTTAAAAAAAAAGAAAAGAAGAAGAAGAAGAATTATTCCTCCTTTTTTTCCTTCTCCTTCATCATCCTCCTCTCTTCTCTTAAATATGTGTGTGGTCACGTGGAGCCGCGGCACCATGCAACATACACATGCAGATATACATGTTCAAATAATCTCACACAAATAATTAGTGTCAGACGTACACAGACACACTCGGTGCAGTGCAGCGATGTCTCATGGCTGCTCTGGCCGGTGAAACGATTTCATAAATAAGGATTTCTGGCCTGGATATGTGGAACGGTGGGAGATGATGAAACGATGATAGAGAGTAGTGGGATGAAGATAAAAATGTCAGTGCTGCTGACAGTGCTGAATTGGCAGAAAAAGAATGGGAGGAAGCAAACAATATCTGAATGTTTGATAGAACATTTTAATCTAATGTGCAGTAGTGCTTGAAAAGAGATAATGGTTGAAGATTTACCTCTCCAGAATCTGGCATCTTCATGTCCGCTGCAGTCGTATAGCATCCTCAAGTGGAGCTTTTTATCTACAGTGAAAGACAGGAAAATGTCCCAATGACTAAATTCAATCTAATAGTAACAAATTGTTATGGTGGATGTAGACATGTATGTTCTTTTATATCTGAGCAGTCCTCTGATATGTCCAATGAAAAGGGCCCTCAAATCCAGCATCTTTCTCGAGAGCTCAATCCATGACGACCATTGTGTCCTTTATTGTTATTAATCTCAATAAACGGCACATGTTTTACAGGTTGGTCAAAATATCAACCGAGATATTCATCCTTGTGCTATTGCACTTAATTATTGCCACACAATATAGCTTTTTCAAATGATATTTTTCTGATGGTTTGTTGACTATTGCTGTAATATGTTTGTGTATTTACTGTCCGGGCTGGAGTCTATGCTCAAATTAAATTGCATGACATTTGACCCCATCTTTGGTAGTAAAATCAAAGTGAATAATAGAGCACTCAGCCTTGGACTTTTTTTATGCGGATGTTTGTTGATTTATTGTATGTGTTGTGACTAAAGTTCAGTTCCATTTTTTTTTTTTTTATACAAGTAAATAGGGAAAAAAAAGTACCTTGACAGTATCAGAAGGTGACTCTTTCAGATGCGCATGGCTTTCCATTAACGTTGACAGCATCTGAACGCGTCGGCTTCATGTTTGAATGAGCGTCTCGGTCAATTTTTTGTGACTTAACAAATGTGTCAATGGCATGTAGTCGCGTTAATAGATAAACACAGGAATTAAGGAAGAAGTCCAAGTATCAACAGACTTCCAAGGTCCTGTGAAGAACTCAAATATCATAGAGTAGAATTGCAGAAAAGTTTGTTATATATCACAAAAAGATGGGACTGAAATTTAGCCCCAGCTGTAATAGTCTTGTGTGTATATGTGCTCCATCTTCTCATTTCACCCTTGTCCATTCTGACGATTTACACAGTCTTCTGTCCTCTAGGTTCCCCCCACACATGGTGCCCCCTCACCACAGTTT
Organism: Ambassis agassizii; assembly: GCA_036025115.1. Classification (NCBI taxonomy): domain Eukaryota; kingdom Metazoa; phylum Chordata; class Actinopteri; family Ambassidae; genus Ambassis; species Ambassis agassizii. Next base: position 9,055 of record JAVQJX010161809.1, read on the forward strand.
GCACACCACGGGCATCCCTCACCCCGCCATCGTCACACCCAACGTCAAGCAGGAATCCACGCACAGTGACATCAGCTCTCTCAACAGCTCGTGAGTAGACTTCCTTCTGCCCTTGAACACAATGTTCAGCAGTAAATGGTGAAAAGGTCGGTCAATCATCTTTCCTCCCCCTCTGTCCCACCACAGGAAGCAGTCAGACGCTAAAAAGGAAGAGGAGAAAAAGAAGCAACAGGTCCACATAAAGAAGCCTCTGAACGCCTTCATGCTCTACATGAAAGAGATGCGGGCCAAGGTTGTGGCTGAGTGCACACTGAAGGAAAGTGCTGCCATCAACCAGATCCTGGGGCGGAGGGTAAGTCGTCAAAATGATGTGTAGCAGTTAAAGTGTGATGGAGATTTAACTTGACCAAATGTTACTCCCCTTCTGACAGTGGCACGCCTTATCACGGGAGGAGCAGGCCAAGTATTATGAGCTGGCCAGGAAAGAGCGACAGCTCCACATGCAGCTGTACCCAGGCTGGTCAGCACGAGACAACTATGTAAGTTTTTAAGTTTACAAGTTGTAACAGCCCGTTTTTTCTCCCTTATTTACTAGGTCACATATCCAGGATGAGTCTGTTCTCCTGCTTTTATCTGCAGAGCTGTAAAGTCTTATGTGTATATGTGACTCTGCCCTGCTTTATTATGCTGTACTGAAGTACACTCCACCTTCATATATGACACTTAAGTCTGAAATAAAATAATGGACATTACATTGAAGTCTTGACATTGTATAGCTTTACTTCACTATAGAAAGGACTGTGTGGGAGATACAACTCCTTTAACCACTTGCAGCCTAAATCTTCGGTGTTCAAAGCAGAGCACATAAATCTTTAATATTTCATACAAAATCTTTTGCAGTCTTCCACATCAGCAGAGGCTTTAGCTTCTATTGTGGTGCCCTTTGACACCTTCACTTTTCCAGCCTGAAAAACTCTTCATCCAGTGGATTCGCTTCCACAGTAATCATTAGTCAATGCCAATGTATTTGTTTTACATGGTAGGAAAACATAGTCATACGTCTCACTGTGGTCTCTCCTCATCACTGTTGGTGCAACCCACACCTTCTGTGTGTGTTCAGACCACAGAGGGTCTCAGGAGAGTAAAAAAACTTGGAAGGAGCTCTTCCGGTTAAAGTTAAAGGATAAACAAAGGACAAAGTGCCATTTTGAAGATGAACAGCAGCCCAGAACAGCCAAACAAACATTAGAAATGAATCAAAGAGGCGTCTGATGGATGGAAGGGTAACACATTTTCAGGTTCATAATGTAAAACCTACTCTGTGAAAGCTGAGACTTTAATGCGTCTATTATTTAACTTTAAATTGAAAGTATAAGTATCATTTTCAACAGAAGCTTTTATATGGATTCTTGGTTTTGCACAGTGTACTCAAAAACAAACAACAGATTCTCATCAGTTTCGTCCCGTTTTGGGATGGAGCTGACCAGCAGAGTCTTCCACAAGTAGCCCCAGAGAAATCTGTCTTCCAAACCAGAAGTGTGTCAAAATGTCTAGATGCTGACAGAACAGAGGAAAATAAAACAAAAGATTAGACAAAGGCAAGAAGGGAGCAGAAAAAGACTGAAGAGGGAGAGATTCTGGTCTGGCCTGCAGTGGCTGATACAAACCGGAGGGCAAAGACAGAAAAAAGGCAGAGAAAGAATGAATGAATAAATAAGTAAACACAAAGATGAGTCCTATTCTCTGTTTCATGTTTTGGGCATTCTGCAATATAATAACTAAGGTTCCTGTCTGTGTCTATTTTTTTCTTTCTATTTTTTTGGCGGCTAACCAACAGGGGAAAAGGAAGAAGAGAAAAAGGGAAAAGCAGCAAGCAGAGAGCAATGGTAAGTGAGCTGCAATTATCTCTCATATTAGAAGAGCCCCATCATGTGTCAGGCAGATGTGACATCTTGCAAGATAAAAGTCAAGCTAGTTTTTTTGTGTTATGTTTTTGTGTGTATGCGTGTGTGTTATTTTGCCTGGCTTTTCTGGTATAGTTATGCTACCCAATGCAATATTTAAATGGTAGAGTTGCTTGTAATACCGCCTCCCTTCTCCCATTTTCCCTTGCTCTCCCTAGCTAATAACAACTGAATATGCATGATTCCCCTCCCCTCCCCCCATAGTCCCCCTCACCCCCCTCCTCTTCCTTCTTGGCCCTTTAGCCTTCTGGTATTGTGATATTTGTTTTGAGAATGTGAAGTTGAAGCATTGTGAGAGCTATTAACTTTGCCAGTGTTGAGTGTGTGGCCTTGTTTTTGTATTGCCTGTGCCCTGCAGATCAACTGTACTACTGTACTGTGTGTGCGTGTGAGAGAGTGTGCATGTGTGTGCTTGTTGGGCTTCCCCTTGCTTGCTTCCATGCATGCTTTTATACCAACATAAGAGAAATCACTTACATCTTAAAATTAAGGAGGTTTGCTAATTCTGTGATTTATCCATTATTATTATTTTTTTTTAATCATTCTTCTGATCGTATTTGTAAAGCAGCTATGCCGACTTGTTATCACTGTATTTTGCGCTCGTTTGGTGACGGATTTCTTCTTGAAGGCCTCTCTATCTGTTCTTTTTTTTCAGAACACAGAGAATATTTTCCAAACCCTTGCCTTTCACTCCCTCCGATTACAGGTGCTAATGTCATTTTGAGTATTAAATTACTAACTGTTTTTTTTATTCATTTATTCCATTTAAATTAATGTATATTTATTTATTCCATGAATGTGCAATATGAGGCAGGTTTAAGCTTAAATTCTCTATTTAAAATATGCTCTTTTTTTGCTTTGTTTGCTGCTTTCTTTTCTTAAAATGTTTCTACTGTTTATTAGATTATTTTTCATTTAATTTACCACCATTTTACTGCTATTTAGTTCAGAGCATTTCCATATTTTGGCAAAAAAAAAAAATCACTATGCAGTATGCTTGAGGAACTGAAGTTAGACTGTGAAGGATGTGATGTCAGGGTAAACCTCCTTAATCTATAAACTTCAGTAGCCGCGCTTGTGCCTTTCCTATAGACCAGCATGAGTTTGGCCTTATCCTTCCTTCTTTTAAATGTGTCTACTCAGTCGAGGCCTGGACTCAAACGCGATAGTCCTCTGGTGTCACTCTGCTCTACTTCTGATAATGACACCATTACTGGGTAGAGCTTGCAGCTGTCCTGCAGCAGAGAAGCCAATACTGATGGAAAACCATCAACTGTTTGATGCCAGGTCTAAAAGAGTAGATTCGCCTCTTCAGGCTCCAGCCTTTTTTAATCCCTCCCCTGGCTAAGTCTAACTCACAACTTGTGCTGTTCTAGCAATCTGCTACTGCTGCCTAGTTCTACCACTCTGACCTTTGTCTGTGCTGATAACATCTAACAGTAAATGAATGCAGTCTGCATTTGCTCCATTTATATCCTTTCGACCAAATAAGCTTATCTTATTCCAGTCAGTATTTAGATTACACGGCTGAAAGTGATTGCTTCCATATTAATATCATTATTTGATAATATGCATGCATTTTGATTTGTACTAATGTCTGAAACACACTGATTGTGTTCAGTCCTATCTTTAAAGGCACACTTGCTTTAAGGTTTTTCAGTCTTTTTTTTTTTTTTTTGGTGGGGGGTTTCTTGCACAGTGAGCCACTGCCAAGCTTCATAGATTCACTGGTATCTGTTTTTTCTCCTCTTTTTGATTTCTGTTCCTCGTTTTATTGTTTTTTCTTTTGGTTCTATTCCTCCTCTCTGCTGGCTTCCCTTCCTTGTTGCGGCATCAGACCTGAGCGCTCCTAAGAAGTGTCGAGCGCGCTTTGGGCTCGATCAACAGAATAACTGGTGTGGCCCGTGCAGGTGTGTATGGTGTGTGCTTGCACAGGCCAGGGCCAGGTGAAGGCTGGGTAACTCTACGCTGGGACTTCCTCCTCCGCCCTGTTCTTATGCTGCTGCCTTTCTCCTCCTCTGCGCCTCCTTCCCTGTCTGTCCTGCCAGGCTATTGTGACCTCTCAGCTTCCTCCAGCCACGCCCTGCCGGTCTATCTCTGGGTTCTCACTATTTGATTTTTTTTTACCACCTGTTTTTGGGGTAAAAGGGTGTTTGTATGAATGGTGTCTATGCGTATGTGTTGATGAGGAGATGGGGTTACAGAGGTTTCATTGCAGGAAGTACAGTCAGAAGTAAACTGGCAGGTTGAGGCTTGGAGGATCTGGAGCCTGATGGCTTGGTCAATATGGAGGACATCCCAGTGTTGCCAGCCTGAATCTAAGCCCTGGCTACATGTTTTTGTCTGTGAAATGACGTGTCCATTTTTTTTTTCTTTCTGTTTTTCTTTTCTTTTTTTTTGTCTCTGTGTGTGTGTTTGTGTCTACCTCTTTGGCTAACAGATGCAAATACCCCAAAGAAGTGTCGTGCCTTGTTCGGGCTTGACCAGCTGAGTTTATGGTGCAAACCATGCAGGTATAACTGCTGTAGTACCAGTTGGGAGGAAGACATCCACAATGAGCATCTCTCTCCTTGATTATTGGCTCAGATGTCTTGCTTTAAAAAAAAAACAAAAAAACAAACATGTTTCCATCAGTGTGGTAACAGATGGAAAACTCCTCAGCTTCTGCTCTTTTACTGAGAAGTTTCCTGCTCCTCTAAATTCCAGTACAGCTACTTCTACTCCTTATTGAAACTCAGTTTGAGCCCAGTGGCAGAAAATGGATTTCTGATTGCTGAATATATAAAGTAGACCTTTTTTTTTTTTTTTGTTCAAAGACCATTGTTGTAATTTTGAGTAGAACATCTTCTTTTGGTTGAAATCCATTTTCTTCCCAGGCAGTGGATAATTCCCTCCCATCTTTAACTGTCATGTATGTTCTAATTGGCTTTGAATAATAATGTTATGCTTACAAATTTAGCCCTGCTTTCTCTGAGGGCCTGCTCAGTGACACTCTTTTCTGTGCCCTCTCCCTCCTCCTTCTCCACCTCCCTCTTCCTCCAAACTCCTCTTCAATAACCCTTACTTAGTCCCTACCTGTTGTCTTTCTGTTCTGACACAAGCAGTCTTTGAATTGGGAATATTTTCATGGTAGGTATTTGTTTCTGCTAAGTAATACCCTTCTTTGTGTCTGGCTTGCACCACACCCTGCGCCACTCTTTCACCACACAACTTTTGTTTCTGCAACACTCTTGTTCCATGTTTCATTCGCATCATTTTAAACTCATTGATTTGTATTTAGAAACCGTTTTCCAAAGGACATTTCTTAGTTTGAAAAAAGACCCCGCTCAGTCGTATTTCCCTTCCAGCTGACACCATCAAAAAAAATTATTCCTTAAATAATAATAATATCATGAGCTCAGGAGCCTGTAAAGCGCAGTAATTCAGAATGGAGAGGTTAAAAGTTCTCTCTGGGCTCCATTTTCTAAAAGATGCATCTGCTATAATTTCCCCTGAGATGGAGAAATCAATAACATACACAGGCACATACTATAAATCAATATGTCTGTTAAAAAATGGATATCAGCTCATTTGTTGCAGTTTGACAGACAGTTACAGAGGCCAGGGTGTGTACGTAGAAGCAAAATGATACCTTTTTACGCCCGGTCGATGGGCCACACCACCATCCGGGGCTACACAATATCTCTCCTCCTCATTCTTTTTAGTATCCTGTGCAGTCTGGTGCTGTGTGCTTGCGCTGTTGAGTTAACCAGAAATGCATGTCTGTCTTTCACCTAGCATGTGATCAAGGTTCCGTGGACTTTTTGTACGTGATTTGTCGTTCATTCTGCTCTCTTTTCGCGCGTCCATTTACAATTTAACCCCTCCCGTTTGAGAGCGACAGCAAAAAGGTTTCATTTGACAATCTTAATGACACAGTAATACGCCTCAATCATTCTGTTTGTAAAGCACCTTCTATGCCTACTGTGTGTCCCTGTAAGACTTAAATACAAGCACTCCATGGCCTTCAGGCATCCTTGTGATAGAATGGAGAGCTGAGAAAGAAAAGGTCACTGCCAGGGTCAGGGTAAAGATGAGGTGGGCAGAGATTCCCCCTTAACCAAATTTGAGCACAGCCTTCACAGCAGAGCCACCACAGATAAATACAACAATCCTAAACCGCCCCCCCGCCCCGCGCCTCCCTCCCATGTTTCATTCATTGAGATCCACTGAGTGCAACGGGCCTGGCCTCAGGACTCTGCAGGCAGGGGGAGGGTCCCAACCCCAGGCAGGAATGCAAACATGATGCCTTGACCCCTTCACACACTCGTTTCTGTGGGGCAGATGCAGTGTAGTGTTGACTTTTTTCGCCTCGTATCCAAACTCTGTCCCCTCAGGAGAAGTATAGGAACGTGATGGGTTCCAGTAACTCGTGTTGAGAACAGGCCCATACTCTGCTGTAGCTCGTCGTGTAGATGAAGAGTTCACATCCAGAGAGCAGCCATTACCACACATAACCTGCTTCATCTCATCCTCTCTTCATCATCTCTGTGTGCTTTGCATTCTGCTTCCTGTCCAGGTGATCTTTCCTTAATGTCTGTCCTGTCTGACACTTTAGTATCTGGAAATTTCTACCACTTTTTCTCCTTAGCACTGTTTTTTTACACAGCTGCTTAAATGCACCTGCAGATTTTTTTTTTATTTTTTTATTTTTTTTAAAAAAAACGGTGCATTTAAGTCAGTGAAAGTGCTAAGAGGTGATGCAGCTTCAAGATGTGATGCTAAAAGATGCTCTCCGTCTCTCACCTTGTCCCTCAGGAGAAAAAAAAAGTGCATTCGCTACATCCAAGGTGAAGGCAGCTGTGCCAGTCCTCCCTCTACGGACGGAAGCTTACTCGACTCCCCCCCACCCTCCCCCTCCTCAGTGGTCCCCTCCCCCTCCTCAAAAGAGTCCAAACCTCAGACTGAACAAATGCAACCTCTCTCACTGACTATGAAACCGGCCCACCAGCCACTCCACCACCCGCACCTCCTGGCTGGGCCTCAACCGCCATCTTTGGTTCAGCTGGAAAACTCTGCTTCAGCTAGCAAAACGCCCGGCGCCTCCTCCCACAACGGAGCTCTGGAGCACGGTGACGTCTCGTCCTCGCGGCAGCCGGGCTCCTCTGTGGCGTCCTCAATGGCCCGGCCATCGGCATCGCTGTGTCATTCCCACTCGCTCCTCCCCTCCACGGCCCCTCAGCCTCTGTCGCTAGTGACCAAGTCTATAGAATAGTCTACCCTATTCTTCTCCTCGTTTTTTAGCTCTGCACACTCACACACACCTTTCTAGGCCCTCTCTCTGCTACATTTCACTTGCTGTCAGTTCTTTTCTCTTTACGTTTCTGTGCCACAAGGCTTTGAAATTTTAGTTTTTGTTTTATTAAAGTTCATTGGTCAATATTTGACCCGTCATTATCAAAAAAAAAATCTAATTATTATAAAGAAATGATACAATGAGCTGTAGTATAGCTTTGTGAATCTGCCAAAATTTTTATGAATTTTGTTTTCGTCTTTTTTGTAGTGTTAAACAGTGCAAACAGAAAAATGAATCTAGTTCAACTTCAAAATGTTTAAAAGATGGATATAAAAAGGTAGGCTAGATTATTCAATGAGCCCTTTTCTTGACAGAGTTGGTTCTCCTTCTTTATTTGTATTAAATACGAGCTTGCGAACCAATCATTTGACATCTGTTCAAACTCTAGGAGGGCATGAGGCTAAGCGGTGACACCTCTCTGAGGAACAACTTTAATTGTGATGTTACTTGTTCTTGTTTAAATGTACAGAATAATGGGGAGGGGGGGATTACTGTGTTAAATATGCATTCTTCCACTGCGTTGTCTTTTTTTTTTGTTGTTGTTTACCTTTGGGGTGGAGTCAAGGAAGTTGGGTGGGGTTGATGGGAGGTTGGGTGGGAGGGATGAGGGATTATTAAATTCAAAATGTCACAACGCTAGGACCAGTAGTATTTATTGCTTTAGAGATTGCTTGTTGTATCTTGTATGTGTCTCTTTTTGACTTTTTTTTTCTTAATACATTGTACAAATATTTTTTCTTAAGGTAAGCAACTATATGAATGATCCATTTTTACAAGGAGGTTTTAAAAGGCAAATCTTTTTGTTATTACTTCCGCTGAAAAAAAAACCTGGATTCCACTCAGCGTACTGTGTAGATCTCATGAACAGAAGTATGCACAACTTCATTTCAAGAAATGCGTCTATAAGCCATTTTACAAAAAGAAGAAAAGAAAAACTTGAAACAAGAGACAGTGGGTACCGTGTGTTCAGTAGTTGGAAAAGTGTCTGAAGCCCTTCTTTTTTATTGCACAGTCACATCTCTCAGACTGTAGATTCGTGTACAGATTTTCCGTGCCAAATTTTGTGATAATTTTCTCTGCCCCGCCCCCTAACCATGCTGTAGGGATCGCTCCTTATTTTTTGTTTTGTTGTTGTTTGTTTTTTTTATTTCGATACCATTCTTTGCTGTGACGTTACATAGATTGCTATGTATGTAGTATAAATGTTGCTATAACAAATGTGTTTGGTAGCAAATTGTCAAATATTAAAATTTAAACTTAATAAAAAGACGGACATCATACTGTATAAACCCACAAGGGCCAAATTATGTATATTAGGAGGTTCATAAAAAAACTTATTAAATACAAAAAAATACACAAACTGCCACTTTTAAGTACACTACTACATATAGGTAGATAGAAAAAATAGGCATGTTGATGTTGCAAGAGGCTGTAAAAAAAAGCTACAAGAGAATCATCCACTCGGTGCCATTGTAGTTGACATGACGCGACTGTAATCTGTCGATTTCTTCTCTGGTTTATTAAGATGCTAATGATAAATAGTTTGAATGTTTCCTTAACGGCTGTGATGTTCCTGTTCTATTTTATGCTCTTATCTTTTTGTTTGTTTGTTTTTTCCTGTTATTTTAAATGGTTCTAAAACCATGTTTTTTTGTAATGAATAAATGTTTATGCTGTACAGTCTCTGTAGCATGCAGTTCTGTATTAATAAAAACAACTTAGTATGTGCACATCTGTGTTTTCCTTTTATTTGGAAATCTGCTGGCAGGTGAAATGACCTAAAAGGACAGTTTTTTCTTAGTTACACCTTTTTAACATCAAATGAACAGCTCTATATATCAATTAGAATGGTTATATTTAAAGTTATCCCTACGGGATGTCAGGGAGTACAACAACAAAAAATCATAATATGATTATCATCTTTATTGTGTCCTCTTTTAAGGTGGAATCTTTTAAGGTAAACTATTTTCCAGGTTAGCAGACCAGTCACAAAAAAAGAAGAAAATTGAATCTGCAGACCCAGGGGATCCTTCAAGTGTTTGGTAGTATAATAATAAACATTTATAGTACGCTGATCACTATTTTTATTTATTGAAGAGGGTGGTCATGTTCTGCAGACGTGTGTTAGAAAAAGTGGGGAACAGGATAAACATGAGAGATGACTGCACAGCCACAGGAAGGTGCTGCATAGTTCATGAGATGAAGCTCCTTTTCCTACATGTTAACCACACACCTGTGTCTCATGTAAATGGACCTCTAAGGTTAAATTAATAATAAGGTTGAACTTGTCTTTTCCTCATAAGGGAATCTTCTGTTCCCTTGTTTCTCTCTACATGGAGGCCAGAGTCGAGAGCAGCAGGAGACAGACACGCACAAGTTTTCCTGTTTGGTGACAAAGGTGCTGCGGTTTCATGAAAAGGTTGTCAACACCATTAAACTCCCTTTAATAAGATGTTTTTATTATATCAGTACGGTGGCCGGGAGGTGCAGATCATTACAGCCTGTTAGCTACATGTTAACAACAGTAGCCCGTTGAAACGCAGCTTCACCGGGCTGCTCGTGAACTGCACTCGTCTCAAAAAGTTTACCTCAATGAATAACTGAATACTGATTAAACTGGATAACAAGAAATCAGTTCTTGTCCAAAACAAACGGGCTTCTGTGTAGTTTATCCACCATCATGCTCTGATCCGCTAAAGTTCACACATGATGACACGAACTGAGTTCAGTGTTGTCGGTCGCATTGAGCGCACACAACCCAACATCTTGGGTCACCATGAACTTCACCTTCTTCTTCTTCTTTAGCAATCAAAAACCCCTGCTCTCGTTCTTACTTCCGGGTCATGAACGAACTTGGTACATTCCCTTTCCGGTTGGTTTTGGCATTTGTAAAAGTGTTTTTCGTCTTGTTCATTTGTTTTCTGAAATGTAAATTTGTTTCAGCCTTTGAAAGTGTTTTGCACTTTGTAATTTTGTTTTGCACCTCCCGGCAACCATACTATGCAACAGTAAAGTGCAGAAGACACATAATCAGCATGTTGTACTTGAACATGGCCAAAATGCACAGAGGTGATTACCAAGAAAATAACAACTGAAACCAAACAGTTGAGCTTTTATGTTATGATCAAGGAAATGCAGGACTCTTGTTTGTTCCCTTTGAATGGATACACACATTTAATACATTTGAGTGGAATATACCCTTGAACTATAAACCGACTATAGCTACGTATATAGACATGGAAGCGTCCGTATTATGTCTAGAGAAGCAGCAGCTGCTTTGTATACCTGAGTAAAGAAATGGTGTGTTTTGATGAGTGGCATGGAGGAACAATGTTGAAGGCCGTTGCTGCAGGCAAGCACGCAAGCATACAAATCAGAAAAAAAAAATGTTCAAAACATTAAATATGTCCCCTAGGTTACAACAAACAAGACACAAAAAGATATTGTTTTGGATGTTATTAAAAAGAGAGAGACAGACGTATACCTGTGACCCTGATCATGGTGGTAGGACAAAACTGAAAGGTTGAAGAAATGGCTGCAGCACAGCATAAACAACTCTGATGCCTTTTGCACAAGATGAAAATGGCACGCAGTTCCAGCAGCTTTATGTTGTCCTTCATAATGACGTCCGTCCCCCTTTCATCCCAATTAGGCTTAATGTGAAGTTAAAAGAAAAGAGACACAGCAGGTTAACTGTTCGTGTTTTTTCAAAGGCGGCTCTTTACTTTCGAGCCTCTACTGTTTGTGAAAAGAGTTCTCATAACGCTCTTGAAGCAAAAAAATTAAAAAGCGTGAATTGCTTGGCTAGTTCAAAAGAACATATTGTAACCAATTCCAATGTGCTGCAGCCCTGCGGTGACCTTCATCTGGGAGGAGCAAAGCCTCATTCATTCCTCACAGTCTTTAATAGAAGTAGACCAAAGAACAGCCATCAAAATTCATTGGTTCTAAAGACACTCGAGTAATTGTTTGGGAATCCAAATACCCAGCCAGTGCCCTCTTTGCACTGCTCTTGACCACACGTCATGGACTGATTTTAGTCATATATGTGAGATTGAACTCAAGTCAATAGATTTTTTTTTCACAAGTGCAGAAGAAAGAAAACACACAAAAGGTAATGAAATGTGTGGTCAATACATAATAAAGTGTGTACTTGACAGTTAAGGTGAA
>JAVQJX010161829.1:0-11202 GCA_036025115.1 Ambassis agassizii
TGTGTAGATATAATGAACAACAATTTATCTGTTTTTTTTCACATTTTAAAATTAGAAATATACAGAAAAAGAACGTAGAAGTTTTCTGTCACTGACAGAAACACAGGAGATTTTTCTAAATAATACATCCAAACTATACAAGTGAAATAGGTTGAAATAACTATAAGCATCTACTGCAACATATAAGAACTAGCAGAGATAATTTGTTCTTCTTTTCAGCCAATTCTAGTGTTTATTTTTCTGCTTTCATCAAAGCAAAGCACCAAAAACAAGTTTTCTTGAGAGGACCTTCTCATTGAATTTGTATTTAGACATATGAGAGGAAGAAAGCATTTTTAAAGGCTTGATCTGACTAACACTGGAGAGCTTGCACAAACTGGATTATAAAGATGTAATGTATTTTGAATTGCGGTGTTCAGCCAAGAGCAAGTTTGTTGCTGCTTCATAGCTATGTCACACCCCCAATGAGCAATGTGGACACCAGCTGCCACTGTGTGTACAAACAGTAGGCGTGAAGTTCAAGCCAAATGATGCCTGAGCCAAAGATAATTAGCTTGCTTGGCTAGCAGTTCGTCTGCCTTGACATTACTGAGAGCTACAGAAAGTTATAGAAAGCAACTTAAAGTCCTGCATCACCTTACCATTTAACACAGAAAGATGATGCAATAATTAAGTCTGCAACAATAGAGAATTTGTGTTTGAAAGCAGAAAAACAAACAAGTGTGTCCTCTAGCTATGTGGCCCCGAGACATGTTTCTCATTGTGGATGAATAAAGAAATGAAATGCTCAGATAATTCAAAGAGGTTTTTGTGTCTCAATGGTGAGAGCTGCCACGCAGAGGACAGCTTGGCTTCCTGTCTTAGGGCGATGTAGCAAGAGAAGAAGGGCAGAGCAGAGCAAAGGGGAGTAGAGGAGCTGAAGTGAGCGACACATAGCATCAACCCCTAAGCGCCCTGGGGGAAGGTTAACCCTCCTCTTGGTCCCTCTCCATCTTCTTTGTCCAATCCACTTTTCAACATCTTTGAGCAGCAATCAGCCAACATCCAGCCGCTTCACCTCACTTTATCTGAATATTAGCACCATACACTGTCTGCATCCCACAAAAACTGTACCTTGATGCATCAGACTCTTATAGAATGTCTGTGAAGGCCTTTCAAGCACACAGACATTCTTCTAAAGTGAATCTAAAAGCATCATTTTTGTGGCAAACACACACACACAAAAAAAAATGCATAAATAGAAAAAGGCAGAGCAGACGTCTGAACCAGCAGGACTGAGGAGTGACACTAAGTAGGTTGCCTGGCTGTGCAGAGCCAAGCTGGCCTGAGGGTAAGCACTGATTTACCACCTCTTGCAAAGAACAAATAAATCAACCATCACACTGAGCCAGACACAGACCTCAAGAGATGCCTCAATACTGCTGTTTATCGATCTCCCCCTGTGTGTATGTCTGTGTGTGCGAGAGAGAGAGAAGGAGAGAGAGAGAGGGTGAGAAGGAGCATTATTTATTTCGCCATTTATTCATTTGTTGGCAAGAGGTACTTTATTTAGCCTGTGTTTGAAAAAGTTAATGCGCTTACTTTTAAATTAAAGACCCACTTAGGTAAGGTTGGAGGGCAAACAAGTGTGGTAGGAGAGGAAGAGAGGAGGAGGAGGAAGAGAAGGAAGGGAGGGGTAGAGGGAGGGCAGTTCAGTTGAGGAGGCCAGCAACCCTTGCTGACGAGAAGGATATTGAATTTCAATTAGCACACACCTGCATTTACATACAGCCTACATGGTGATGCTTGGGTAAGCAATTTAACACTCCAATTCCAACAGCTGCTCTGTATCATTTACATAAATTAATAGAGCAAATTAAAATTCTATTGAAGTTTTTTTTTTCCTTCTTCTTCTTCTTTTCTCCAGCCTTTCTCTCTCTCTTCCTTTAAAAAGCGAGTAGAAATATCAGCGAGAAAGGTCAGGGCAACAAGTTGGGCGATCCAATTTGTAACTCCCAGGAGAAATTAGGTCTCCGCCTGTTTTGACTAAATGTAAACAGCAGGTAGCTGACAGGTCCACTCACTGTGTTACCGCACTACCTATACTTCTGTCAGGGGTACATTTGATTCATTCAAGCGGCAGCGAGCAATCAAGATCTGCCAAGGCAGGTGTCTAAAAACCAAACTCGCTCTCAAAAACAGTACATCATGGCCAATTTCCAACGCCCTCAAAGGAGTGACGAATAAACCAAACAGGACCAAGTGATGGAGCAGATGCCCCAGCGCTGATTTTTGGATCTGAACATGAAGGTGCCTCATTACTGATACTTTAATGATATGCACTTTGGTGGAGTGCAATATATCTTGAACAAGAAGAAAATGAGTCTGGCATTTTGAGGTCAGTAACACAAGCCAAGACAACACGTCTTTGGCAGCTCAGAGCTGTAAGGAGCCAGCTGGAGAAAGTCAAAACTACAGAGGAAAAGAGGGAATTCTCACTCAGATATTAAAGGCTTGATTACAACGTTTCAAAAGTGTTTACACAGCATTATCCATACTATGTCTTTGGTAACGTGCATTACTTTTGTGAGTAATGGCTTTAGTCCAAATCTCAACAGGCATAAACACATATTGTAATCATTTTTATCTTTTATCTCTTCTTTTTTAATCTGTGTTGCACTTCCAGTTGTATTGGTGTCTAAAACCAAACTCTCTCTATGTTTCATCTCCATTAGAGCATACTACAAACTTTACCCTATAATTATTATTATCCATCTATCTCCAATTTAAAGTGTTTCGCTGACATATTCTACATTTCAGTACTCCTCCTTCTTTTCCGAGGCCTGCATGCTAATGAGTTGCTATACACAGGAAATGTGCCACCGGCTTACAAGCCTCTGTGGCTGCTCAGGTGTCATTTTAATGTCGTCTGACAAAAAAGAGAGAGAGAGAGAGAGAGAGAGAGAGAGAGACCCAAGTTTATCTGCAGGGAAAAGAAACTTGCAGCTGTGAAGAGTGAAAGCAGAGACTGTTGATCTTTGGGCATTCACTTTATATTCATGATTCAAACATTTATTTAAATGTGGGAAAACAAATAAACAATGTGTAACTGCTGTTTAAATTCCTTGAAACCCTTTGAGCAACCGAGCAAAGACAAACAACAGAAAGTGTACAGTTTTGTCACACTTATTCTGCTGTTTTGTCGCACTCCTCGTCAGGACTCTTGCCAGATTTCCACACCAATGTGATAGCTTTGTAGATTTATTTACAAGAATACATGGCCCAGTTGTGTGACACCACCACACGGGAAAATATGTAGAAGTTAATGAAGGGTAAAAAGGGGGCTGGTAGGCAATACAGTGTGTGATTCACATTCGGGCGGATTTGTTTGAACTCGAGTTTCTTTTCAAGTGGCAGCTCCAGTTTGTATAATGTTAGACACCTGCACAAATCACACACAAGAAAAAAAAACGTACACCCGTGATCTGAATAATGTAACACAATGTTCTGTTTCAGTCCCTAAAATTATACTCAGACATGTTTCAGTCTGTGGTCAGCTTTGGAGAAGAGTCTGGTTTTCATTGAACCTTAAAGAGTTTTAAATGTTTACAAAAAAAAAAAAAAAAGAGAGAGAGAAAACATTAACATGTGTCATCAGCAGGTGCCAAGTATTCTGTAAGAAAGAGGTGAAGACATATTCTGTTTAGCAACAGGATTTCAGCAGGATCCATGACACCTTAGTGGTATAGAGCTACGTAAACTGATTGTATGTGCAGCTGCAGAGATACAGTAACTCCAGGCCACACTGTGTCTGCCTCCTCAGCCTGTCTGTCTGAGACGAATACAATGGGGAGCTTGTTACACACAACTGTTCCAGCTCTGTCTAATTTGTCCCTTTGCCATACCCCTGTCCCTCATATTGTCCCTCCTGAGCTCCTTTTCTTTCTGCGTCTATTAGAAGCATTACTGAACTGTGACTGAGTCATTTCAATATCGCCTCAGGATGCAACTCACAGTGCTTAATTAGCTTGTTAAAAAATGTAGGCAATCACAGAAATTCATTTCGCCCCCTCTCTCCAACACCTTCACGGTGAAACCAGGTGTGAGCCAGCGAGGTGTCACAAAGGTGTTGTGTTGTAATCTCAGGAGGAAGCCAGGGCAAGTTATGGGTGGACGCACCCACTGCAGGCATCTGCTTGTCATCATTAAGACCCCATTTTAAATTATCAAACACTCCCAGGCCCACACACAAACATGCACACACCCTGTTCAATCACCTACCGAGGCAGTCCAATAGGGACAGCTCCATCCTTCAGAGGCCAAGTTAACCACAGTCATTAGTCTTGCTTTGCTGCCTAATTGGTCTGGTGGAGGCACTGAGCCCGTTGTCCATTCTGACTAAGTGAATAACACGACGCACTGCGTGTGTGCTGCTACACAACATTGCTCTTAAGATCGGACACGTGTGTGTGTTTGTTTTCCCCACCCTACAATGACAGTTCCTTAAAAAATTGCAGGTGTAATTTACACATAATTAAATGTGGTCTCATGGAGCGTGTCTTAAAATAAACACAAAAGCAATAAGCCTCGCATAGCACTGCTTTTTCATGCACACTGTCTAGCATGGGAGAAATTTAGAATTTAATCTGCAGTAGTGTTACAGAATTTATTGCATTTAAGTGCAAAGCATGCGCTTTTCGATTAATTATATTTTACATTTTTCACAACAGCCTACAGCAGCATTAGCATGAGATTAAATTTTATGTTACCAGTTAGCATGGGAAGCCACACAACAAAGAAATCGTGACAATTTAGTTGTCTTAGTATAAACAAATTAAACATTGGTTCCCATTTGCTCCCAATATTAATTTAATGAAAAAGTGCAAAGCAATAAGTAACTTTTTATTAAATAAAAGTTTTGTTTCAGTAGCATTATAATATAACCTTTATTCTAAAGAAGTTGCTGCAACAAAATCACAAAATACATCGGACATGTTAACCAGTGATTATTTACTGGCACAGATTTCAGTTCCTTCAAGTGGGTGTCAAGTGATTGACAATAAGCATGACATTATATAAAGCCCACCCTGACAAGAAAATACTCATCTTGTGCGACAATTTGGGAAACCAAAACAAATTAAGGCTTCATATTTGCCGTGATGGATTACTTGGCTAAAGCAATTTTCAAGTCTGTGTAAATTGTTTTTATGCTGAACAAGAATGAATGGCAGTAAATGAGTTTCTCTGATGGCAGAAAATAAACGAATTCACCAGCAGCCTGAAGGGTAGATGAGAGTATACTTCAGCAAGCCAGAATATGGCTGAAGGAGACGCTGAGAAGTGTGGGAAGCAGCACCCTAAAGGGAAAACTACACTTCCGGTGTACTACACTTACAAATTCACAGAAAATGTTACAGGAAAAGAAATAATAATTTGTGCACCCACGTACTTACTGAATGCAAACTGACAAGAAAATTACCACTCCTGCGAGCAGTGGAAAATAGGGAGATTCACTTCAATGAAAGGCCAGAAGCACCAAATCACAAATTTCCAGGAAACTGAGAAACAGGAAAGCCGTGAGTAATGAATCAAACTGAACTGTAAGTAATATGGTTTACAATGTCATAACTCCACAAGGAGGTTTGGGGAAAATATAAAGTTTGATTCATTTTTTTGGTCAGCTGGTCTGTGGCTACATTTGCTTTTGATAATAGCTCATAATAGCCGACAGGACTGTTTAAAGCGCAGCACGGCAGCTCCAGCACAGACAACAGCATCTCTAAAACTGTCAAACGGCACTGTTGACCGCAGCATGTGAGCCAAGTACACCAAGAATCTCAACTCATTTATTATATGGCACTACATATTAGGAGGCAGAGTAAAGACCCTTAGAGACAGAGCTATCAGCTGTAAGCGAGTCAAGTCTCAGTTCTAAGCACCACATTGATATTGCACAGGTAATTGGAACTCCAATGTCACTACTTTGTCTGAGGGACTTACATAAACAAGTACAGAGGAGATATTCCATTTATCTTACCTTGTGCCGAAACAGGACACATCATTACACACAGAACAGTAAGTGTAGTGCTCTAACTAGGCCTGTATATTTGTGAAATGGATAGAGCTGTAGCGTATCCATGCTTTCTCCAGAAAGAATCGCAGCTCTTGTGTGAGCTGGGAGGGAAAAAGTAACGAAAGGAAGCAGGGTAAGCGAAAACGAAGCCAGTCTCACTGTTCCTTTAATACTTAACTTTAAAATGTGCCAAGGCTTTTGATGCTGAATGAGAGAATTTGGAACATTTCTTGAGGGACTTCTAATTCTTCTTACAAACCGTTTTCTCACATATCTAAACAGCCCTTCCTCACGGATACTTCTTTTAACTCCTAATTCAGTGGAGCAAAATGGCTACAGTTAGGGTAAAAGCCTGTTGAGTGTCAGTGTTATTGTGCCCTTGAATTTCAAGCTTTCAGTACAAGCACAGCTTCCACAGAAAGCTCCGCTTGACAATGTAGTCTGCACAAAGGTGAGACAGTAACAAAAGCGCCAGAGTTAGGTTAGAGTGCAACAATAGTGCCAACAAGAAAGTATATGCTGCATGATAATTGCATTGTTATGGCCAGTCTGCACACAAGAGTGTGAGTTTTTCTCTGGATGTCTGGAGGTTGTCACAGCTCAGAAAATATCCCCTGGAGGGTCACAGCAGGGGGTTTAGAAGTGTCCAGCTGCAGCCTCTTTCAGACCAGTGCAGAAAATCTCCTTTCACGTGTCCCCTCAGGACTAGAAGAGGTCATTGCATTTATGAGCGCATCAACAAGTCCAAACTAATTAGGAGCAAAAAAATTTTATATACATACAATGGAACAATACAATTTACCATACAATGATTTTTATATGCATTTTAATTCTAATTTTAATTCTCATTTTAATTCTAATATCCATCTAATCAGCCAATCAGCAGCAGAAAAGGAGTAGTGGCAGAATTCTTAAGTCAGTGAGTTGTGTGAGTAAGTGCCAATCAGGACAGGAGAATGGCAGAGAAGTTTTCTGCAGAGAGACGTTTACCTTCTAAGATTTAACTGTGTGAAAAGTCTGTTCAAATCATTTGATGAACCAACCAAGAGGACTGATTCTTCACAGTTGTTCCATCTTTTTTGTTGTTACAAGAAGTCAATCAACCCATTCTGTCAATTGCTCATCCTTTAACCGCCTTAACTTTGATCACGCTATGAAGCTGAACATATTGCTGTTAATTGAGTAACTTTATATTTAAGCAAATGAAACTGCTGGACTGTTTACAGTTTGTGTTTATTCCCCCCCAAAAAAGGCCATACACTAATAATCCTGTCTGACAATTCAAGAAGATTCATACAGCAAATGCAAGTACTGCAGTGCTACAACTTGTACACACACACCGACACCCACATATTTGACCATAACTTGTTTTCCAGAGACAAAGTGTTTTTGCTTTTTACTGACAATGTGTTTTCTGAGGATTCGCTTCTGTGAACCCGCTCTAACATCAACTATATACGCAAAAAGTACACAAACTGCTAGTTGAACTGTGCACCAAGGCAGAAGTGAAATTTTGCCAATATCACGACACTCTGTCATTGGCTTTTAGAATAAAAGGTTCAGTAGTGGCTACACTTTGCTTTTACCCCTCGACCCCAACAGCAGCAGGCAGAACTATGAACTATTCAGCACACTTCCTGAGCCAGCAATTTTCAAGCAATTTCATCAGAAACTTTTCTTCTATTGTATAAACAGCAAAGCTTTGCTGATCTGTACCTTTTTGGAGATGGAAGTCCCTCCTCAGAGACCCCAGCCCCAGCTTTCCTGCTTCTCTCTCACACACACATTTATGCAACACAAACAAAAGACAGCTCCCGTCGATCCCACTGGTCTGAGAAAGGGTCATGGAGGTCAGACTTCCTGGACCAGGCTGCTCCCAGACACGAAGGCTGAGCTCAGTGTCACTCTACCTTACACCGTGTCAGCGTGAAGTGACAAAGCAGACAAGACAGCCTCCTGCTCCCACTTGCTCTCACCCCTACAGTAATTCCCTGTTCCCGAAGCGGGCGTGGGATGCTGAGTATGAAAGCGGGAGCAGGAGTTTGCAGGATGACAATGGATGGGGCAGAAGGCCAAGAAAAGTGGGACCTGACGGCCTGAGTTCCTGTCCCATCAGATCAGAGACATTTTAGATCTGTTCCTCATGCCCGCCTTCGACCTAACGTGGCAAAGATCGCTGTCAGGGTTAAAGGTCACTCCCTCTGCACACTTCTATTTACTGATGAGTGTAAAATTCGTGGGTTTACAGGGTTCACCAGAACAGCAGGAGAGAATAACATGCGTTCATGCATATTAAAAATAAAATTATATGTTTGCAAATTCCCATACAAGCACAGCTAATAAACGCCAGACCATAAATAAAGGACTAATCCCTTCCCATCCATCGCCTTTGTCTCTGCTGACCCAAAGAGCTGTCAAAAGAGGAGAAAGGCCGTCAAACACGCCCACCGAGAAAGCTGACATGGACCAGTAACCATGACCTGGGCCTGAGGACAATGAACTGGTCAGAGGGAGGCTGAGACGGAGACACATACCATGCCAAGCAAAGGTGAATCACAAACAAAAAAGGAAAGAAATGACCCAGTTTTAGTGCAAAGGCAGAGAGAAGATGAAAGAAGGAAGGGGGCAAGGATAGGAAGCAAAATTCATAGTAGAGCAGAAACAAGAGAAGACTGGGTCTACCTATCAAATCATTGATAATTCAAATGTGGGGAGCTTTAATAGCACTATGGGTGATAAACATCAGCATACTGAAATGTATAAAAATATCACACCTCACTGTCTACCACAGAAGTGAATGAATAGAAACAATAGAACAAAGTTAAGCCTAAATTAAATTAAAAAAAAAAGGAGGATCCAGGAGGAAGGGAAGTAAAGCTGGATGGAGACAGCGGGAAGACAGAAAGGCCAAAAGACAGAACAGAGAGCGGATTAGAGGAGTGTCATGGCCCTGAGAGTTCACCATGCATCTCGACCCAATATCCTCTACTCTCACCAAAGATAATAGAACGAAAGCAAGGGAAACCACGGGAGGGAAAGGGAAAGACACGAACACAACAAGCAGATGTGTCGCCTGGCTCGCGCTTAAATTAATCCTCCTCCCTCACCCTGCTTTTTTTTTTCTTTTATCACTCAGTACAAAGGGACCTGCTTGTGCTTCAGGTCCAGACAACAGGGGTGGCTGGACGGTGAATTCAAGACCTTGCTGAGAGACAAGACTAGAAGAGGAGGGGGGAAATAGGGGATTTGGGGAGATGGGTGGGGAGACATGGGTGAGTATTTGCCTACGTGCCAGGTCAGCCGGGGTCTTATGGCAGAGAGAAGATGGGAGATGAGAGAGAAACAGTGAAGGTTAGGGGTTTGGGGAAGCTGGCTGCTCAGTGAACACAGAGAGAAGAGAATCAAACACTGGCTCTCACAGAGCTCAGACACTCTGCTAAGCCCATGAGTGCGTCTGAGCTGGAAGAGGAGAAGGGGAGATGTGGAAGAAGACAAGAGACAGACAGACAGACAAGCATTTTGAGTCATTTCCAAACTAATTTTTCAACTTAAAACTTTAGAAACTTTAAATAGTACAAGGAGGTAATATTGAGGCCAAAACATGAATAGAAGAATTTTAGCTGCTTTGCCAATGATTAAACTACATCTGCTTCTGGACGCCTTTTGTTAGTACTAAACAAGTGCTGATCATTTTTGACTGTATAAGAGAATATGAAAATGTTTTCACTTTCCACATTGCTGCCAAAGGAAGCAGCAAAGTGAAATGCATTAAACAAAACGAGTATATTTATTTTCCTTAAAAATACTTCAGACTTTTCAGTCACATTACAAAGCACTGTGGCTTCATGTCCTGCCCTATATTAACAGTTGCCCGTTTCTGCAAATTTAGAATCAACATGATGAGTGACACATTTTATTTCAACAGCTTCAGCACTGGGTAAATGATATCATCGAGAATATGTTGAAAATAATGGCTGACATGCTGACAACCCGCTCATCAGACAAACAATGTCTTTGATACCAAACATCAAAGAGGCCTAGTCAAAACAATGCTGGAATCAGTGACATATTTAAACCAGATTCTACAACTGTGAATATTCATGCGTTTATATGTGCGTGTGTTTCATCCATGTCTCCTCTTCAGTCTGCTTTTAATAGATATCATGAAACTCTCTCTCCATGAAACTATTTTTTGCCTTTCCCTGCCGTCTGAACAATAGCAACAGTAGAACCCTATAGCAGATAGCCAGTCTTGATTGGTCCCTGTGAGACGAGCTCGGTAAACCCTTTCCTAGGGACTACTGGCCCCAAAACCCCTTCACAGGATTAGGGTGTGACCTGTAGAAAGGCAGCAGATGAGCAGGGATGGACACACACTGAGCTGGAAAGCCACAGGACTCTTGGCTACAGAACATCTAAGCCTTGAAAGAGGCCTCAGCACAAGCCAGCATATTTGTGTGTCTGTGCATGTGTCCAATTACTAAGCTGTGTTTTTCGACTGTTTGTAAGGAGGTGGCCTCATATGCCACCTGTTTTATTCCAGTTTTTATGCCTTTATTACAGAGTTGACAGCCGAGAAATGGTAGGAAGTGAGAGGATTTAGACTGTACAGGACGTGCAAAAAAAAAAAAAGGTCATCCAAAGGACTCCAATTGTGGATGGTGCAGTTTTGGTATACTGCAACATATAAGCAAGAATGACTTTTTATCATCATCTCATCTGAACGTGATGAAGAAACTGAATCCGTCTATGGTGAGCAAGAGTTGGAAGCAAATGCAGCTTGCTTTACAGTTTGAACATATCATCATTTCCCTTTTGGAATGATGAATACTGCCTCCTGCTGGTTTGAGGAATTTTCCTTATAGGCTGGTGCAGAATGTACAGTAGATGTACTAGTTGACTGTCTTGGTTGTGGTTTGTTTTATAGGTCAAACAGAGCAGGGTCACAGTCAGCCTTCACCTGACAGCATAGCTATCTTTTATATGTACTTTGAAAATAGGCACTTTAATTAGAAAAAATTGAGTGGTACTGTTGGTCTGTAATATCTCATCAGCTGTATGTGATGAGGCATTTGTGTGTAGCATTAACAAAATTGACAACTAAACTGAACTTTTTCTTCTGTGGGATGAGGCAATTTTCTCCATTTGTT
>JAVQJX010161832.1:0-11355 GCA_036025115.1 Ambassis agassizii
CACACACACACACACACACACACACACACACACACACACACAGCTGCTCCACTTTCCACCCAAAGGTCCAAATCGAGCCCGTTTTCAGAGCGCCTTTTGTTTCACGGTCAGGAGGAGGCAAGAAGAGCGCTGAGTGATGTCACAGTGATGTCACAGTGATGTCACTACAGGCTGGAAGTGAACCCAAAAGCCCGGTTCAGCCATTCACCACACACACACACACACACACACACACACACACACACACACACACACACACACTTACCATCCAAAGCCTCCGAATGAGACACTCCTCTTCCTCCTCAGCATGGTCCCTCGCTCGCCCTCCCTTTGTCTCCCTTCTCTTCTTATTGTGTCTGGATTCTCCTCTGTGTGTGTGTGTGAGTGTGTGAGTGTGTGTGCTGCTCTCTTTGCCGTTGTTCTAACTCCTCATCTCTCCATCTATAAATACCGTCCTCCCCATCAGACGCCTCCTCTCCCTCTTCATCCTCCCACTGTGTCTCCTCCTGCCGTTAATGTTTCCCTCTCTTCTTCTTCTTCTTCTTCTTCTTCTTCTTCTTCTCTCGCTCTAACACACACACAGCCTGGATGAGTGAGCGAGACACTATAACAGGATAACAGGAGTGAGAGGAGTGCAGGTCCACACAGTGTGTACTCTCTCTCTCTCTGTCTCACTCCACCCTGACAGAGAGCAACGCTGTCAAACTGAAAACTTATCATACATAATGGATGGAAGCACAGTTTACAGGATGTTATATAACAGCACAGCCTGAACACACACACACACACACACACACACACACACACACACACACACACACACACACACACACACACACACACACACACACACACATTATTTTGACAAAAATTCATTTTTAAGCACATGATTTTAGACCTGAAGGGGGCGCTGATCGATGTAACTGCACACATCTGTGATCTGACTTCATGCCAGCAACAAGCTTCTCCGCTTTTTTCTGAGCTCAAACAACACATGTATGGACACAAGAGGGCGCCCCAGTTACCAACAGACATTCATTCAATGAGGACAGTGAGTCGACGTAAACACAGCACCAACAACAACACCTCTGACTCTCTGCATGGACTGAACACTCACTGCTCCACCTAGTGCTTCACAGTGGTATTACATAAGAGTATGGAGTCACGGCTACGCGGTTAGCATGCTAACTACAAGGATGCAAGTTGGTTTTGAATGTCGTGCCACATAAATAAACATGAGGTAAATGTTCAGTTTTCCATGAAGGACTTTAGCCTGGTGTCCGACGTGCAGCTGAACAATAACTGAGCTGTTTGAAGGCTGCATCTGCAGGTTGAGTTAATACATCACTGTGTGAGGTGCAACAGTTCACATGTGTTTGTACAGAGACTACAACACGGGCTGCAGCGAGGAGGACGAAACAGAGGAGGTCCACTCTGCCTGAAGGAAACAAAGAACCAGCAGCAGGAGCAGCACTCCTTCTACTAAACCAGCCTCAATAAAGCCGTCAGCGCCAAGATGGGCTGAAGTTGCACAAAACGTCTCCTCCTCCAGAACATGTATGACGAGCAGAAGCGCATGGCACATTACAGAAAAAGACAACGCCACGATGAAAACATGGCAGCCTGCCGTCCTGCAGACAGGTCGAGGGGGGGAGCATATGTGTGAAACTGTATGATGCCTCAGCTCTGCCAGAAAGGGGGGGGGGGGGTCCTTGTGTTGATACAGAACAGGAACATTTTGTTCACCTGTTAGAGGACACACACAGCACACACTGCCATGTTTCCATCCGTGGAGGCGGCACAGCCAAACCTCACCATTATCTCATCAGGGACACCTGCAGAGTGTGTGCTGGGCTCATAACCACACGGGTGATGGATCGAAACCATCCTCTGCAGGAGTGAGGGTTTTACATGTTTTTAGATAGGGTTTTACACCGGTTACCTTGAATTTCCCTAACACAGGTAGACATAGATAGATGTTATTGGTCCTGCAGAGGTAGACAAGGGCAGGAGACAGGGAGCTCCAGAGCTGTACAGCATAGACACCCATCGCCTGCAGCTTCTCAAAAAATAATCAACAAAAAAAGAAAGAAAAACAATAAAGAAACTCGCTGCGAGCAGGGTTCGAACCTGCGCGGGGAGACCCCATTGGATTTCAAGTCCAACGCCTTAACCACTCGGCCATCGCAGCACACGTCACTGTACACCGTAGCTGTCTCATTTCTTTTTAAAGGTAGGCGCGTGTTCTTCTCGGCACTGTTAGAAGTATTGATAAGTATCCCACAGCTGCCTCTTCATATAACATCACCGGTGAGAGATTATTTAGCGTTATTCTTACTTAAATCAGTCACATGTCATGTAGTTGTAACTGACACGAGTCAGTGCCAAACACTCACTTTAAAATCCAAGATGGCGGATAGCACCGATCCAGCGAAGTCAACCTGCGTGATCTCCTTCTGCTTTCAGCTCGATGCTACTTTTGCTGGGCCGAAGTATAAACTGTCGAATGATGATGATGAGCCACTGAAATACACACAAAACACGTAACAACATCCACACTGCTTTCAAATACTGACATCCGGGGCCTCTCGTGCACTACGTGGGGATGTAGCTCAGTGGTAGAGCGCGTGCTTCGCATGTATGAGGTCCCGGGTTCAATCCCCGGCATCTCCACTTTTTATTTTCAAGAATCAAGAATCTTTATTGTCATTATGCATGGCACAATGAAATTCTGTTTCAGTAGTTCCAGTAGTTCCCGGCTTAAATGCACACAGTAATACACAAGAGTAATTTATTATTATTATTATTATATTATTATTTATAGAGTTATTTATCATCATAGTCCTAACACTCTATTTTTTAGCACAGAATTAATAAATCAATAAAGGATCTAAAATCAGAATCAGATTTATTGTCGGGTTTATTCACACAAAAAAGAGTTCATGCATGATGACTTTTATTCTTATTTCTTAGATCTCTAACCTGGAAGTCGTGTTTATGCTCGCTCTGCAGTCATCTTTGAGCTCAAAAGATGTTATTTCTGCTGTTGTGTTTCGTGTCACCGCAATCGATTATACGGTACGTTTCATCATGTTTCATACCGTCTTTACAACAAAACAGGAAGCTGGTTCCACTGGGGCTCGAACCCAGGACCTTCTGCGTGTAAAGCAGACGTGATAACCGCTACACTATGGAACCAACTGAGCCTGCCACCAGACCCAATCCCTAATCAGACATGCTAAAACGGGATTCTGTGAATGAAATCAGTCTGTACCTGTGGTCAGGTGTTTGTTTTGAACCAATCAGGGGTGGTGCTGTCGTTGTGGGCGGGGCAGTGAAAAACGGATACCTGCAGCTGCCAAACAAAGCATCAGAGGAGGCGGCGCTGCGCTGCAGGTACGTTCATCTGTTTGTCACATCATCATGTCAATGTTTATCTAATGCTTCATATGTTATCTAATCCACCCAAAACCTTAGGCTTCAGCTGTGACTCGGGTCAGGACTGAACCCTCAAGTCCACTAAAGATGTGTGGACGGTTGTTTGCCTACTTAATTCAGATCAAACAGGAAAACAACGAATGGTCTTTATTTTAAAGACTTACTCGAGACAGCAAACCTCAGGGGTCAGGCTGGGGTGGAGACATTCTGCTCCTGACATACTGAATGTTTATATTTGCATTTTATTTTTGAAAACCATTAAAACTCTGAGGTTTTCTTTATCTCTACACAGAAGAGCAAACAGCCTCTGTGCTCCTCAGGGACTGCTGAAAGAAGGAAGTGACCTTCACTGTGAAAGAGTGTTTTTGTTTTAACAGAGCTTCATTTGACATTCAAATGTCCGTAAACAAATAAGCTGCTATCAGAGGAAGAAGAAACAAACATGTTTTTCTGATTCATGCGCTGACAGGATCGACCTGTGATCTTTTCACTCACCATGACGGCCTGTCAGCAGTTTGAAGTCACCATTCACACCTCACCTGGACCCACCTGTGGAACCTACAGCCGCCTGTGGCTCCACCTGATTGGCTCAGAGGGGGAGACGCCGCCCACGCTGGTGAACGACGGGGGCCGTCACCTCCTTCCTGGATCTGTGAGTTTAGTCACACTGCTGTTAGTCTGCACTTCCTGTTTTCCTCTGACTCCTCCTCCTCGCAGAAGTGTCCAGTCCAGGTCCGTGCCAGCGGCTCTCTGGGTCGGCTGGTTCTGGTTCGACTCAGGTTGGAGGCTCCGGCCGGCTTCCCCAACCTGGACTGGCACTGCAGCAGGGTGGAAGTGTGCGGTCCGGCTCAGAACCCAGAGACACAGGTGTTCCTGTGCGACAGATGGCTGCGAACAGCAGATGGCGACGTGGAGCTGCGAGGCGGGAAGCGTGAGCAAAGATCATATACATCACGTTAAAGGAGTGAAACACTTCCTCCTTCTCTAATGGACACACCAGAACAGTGCTAACCCAGCTAGCATCTACATGTAGCATCACAAATATGAGAGCTATCTACTTTAGAAAAAAGACCATGTGACAGAGATACAGGAAGTACCCAGAATGCCCGTTAACAGTTGGTTCCTTGTGCAGTGTGTCTGCTGCAGGATGAGACAGAGGAGGCGCTGAAGCAGCTGCGACTCCGACAGCTGCAGCACCGACAGAAGGTCTTCAGGTAAAACGGGCTCAGATAAAGGGGTTGGGGTCTGGACCTCGGCTGCACCAGCAGGTTCACATGAATCGTGTCTTCTCTCTGAGCTGTGTTGGCCGTTGCAGGTGGCGCTCGTTCGTGGAAGGCGCTCCGCAGTGCGCCGACCTGAACAGTGTGGCAGAACTCGGACCGAACCTCAGCTACACACACATAAGGTGAAACTCCACTGTCAGGAAGTCTGTGAACACGGTGAGTCAAGAGATGGACTCTGAGCCTGTCTGTGTCTCCTCCTCAGTCCACCCACAAACATGCACTACCTGAAGGGCTTCATCGTGCGGGCCGAGTCCTGGACAAGTTTCTCTGAGCTGGAGACGGTGTTTGCCCTCAGCGGACGCCACAATGACACAGCCAGTGAGAAACAGCGCCACACACACTCGAGTCAGATGCAGATCCAGGTGATGTTGAAACCGTCATGTGGTGATGACGTGTCCGTCTGTGCCTCAGGGTTCGTTAAGGCTCACTGGATGGAGGACTGGTATTTTGGGTATCAGTGTCTGAACGGCTGTAACCCGCTGCTGCTGCGTCAGATCCACGTCCTTCCTCCAAACCTGGCCGTCACCTCAGACATGCTGTGCCCCTTCCTGCCGACCGAGTCCTCCCTTGAACAGGAGCTGCAGGTGTGTGTGTGTGTGTGTGTGTGTGTGTGTGTCAGCAGCTGTATGTTTGTACTGATTATGACCATCTCTGCTGTGACAGAAAGGAAAGATCTACCTGTTAGACTATGAGATCTTGGCCGACCTCCCAGCCAACGTGGTCAATGGAAAGCAGACGCACCTGTCTGCCCCGCTCTGCATGTTCCACCTGAACCAGCGGGGTCATCTGCTGCCCATCGCCATCCAGGTGAGCTGCTGACACAGCAGGTGGAGCGGCCCGTGTGAACACCTGTCAGTCAATACCCTGTCCTCCCCCTCAGCTGCAGCAGACTCCTGGCCCTCTGAACCCGGTCTTCCTGCCCTCTGACTCAGGCTGTGATTGGCTTCTGGCTAAGATTTGGGTCCACAGTGCAGACTTCCAGTGTCACCAGCTGATCTCTCATTACCTGAGGACACACATGATGGGGGAGCTGTGCTGCATGGCCACACTGAGACAGCTGCCAGAAGTCCACCCGCTGCACCAGGTGCTCGCACACATGCTGCTCTGGTGCCCTCATGTGGTAATATGTAGCTACAGCAGCTCTGTGAGGCTGTGCACCACCACACCATCTCTCTGTAAGAGAGCGGTTTAGTTTGGCCATGTTTGGACTTTTGTCTGCTGTGTTTGGTTTGCTTTTGGTGAGTTTTCACCTTGACTCGCACAGAGGACAAAGATTTGAACTGACCTGTGCAGGTGTCCTCCTGTGGCCTCTCACCTCTTTCTCCTCTCCGATTGGCTGACAGTTGCTGATGCCACATGTGAAGACGTCGCTGCAGATAAACCTCCAGGCCAGAGCGTCGCTGCTGGCCGCTGACGGTGTGTTTGATAAGGTACTCCTTTTATTCTGTGATTTTTTTCTGTTTCTGAGAGCCACCGTGCTGCAGTCACTTGTTCCCGTGTTGGTGTCAGGCGGTGGGTGCTGGTCTGAAGACTCTGCCCGGCCTCCTGTCACGGGGATCAGCCAGGATTCGCTACCGATCCCTGTGTGTCCCCGATGACCTGAATGACCGCGGGGTGGACAAACTGCCACAGAGTTACTACGCTCAGGACGCACTGAGGATCTGGGACACACTGCACGGGTAAAGAAACACACCGCAGCTGGGAGCTTAGTCTCTCTGATCACCTGATACCTGTGTGTGTGTGTACAGGTTTGTGGTCAGTTGGGTGGGTCTGTATTACTGTGGAGACCAGGAGGTGAAGAATGACTCTGAGCTTCAACAATGGATCACAGACATCAACACACATGGCTTCACACAGGACTCAGGTGTGTGTGTCCCAAAATCTGCAGGTCCATTTGTGTCTGCATAGCGTACACACACACACACACACACACACACGTTTCTGTGTGATGTCTGCAGGTTTCCCTCAGTCGTTCAGCTCCAGAGCAGACTTGTCCAAGTTTGTCACCATGATCATCTTCTCCTGTTCAGCTCTGCACGCCGCTGTTAACTTCTCCCAGGTCAGTCACGCCGCTGACCTTTGACCTTTGTTTGTTTTTATGCTTCATTGAAAGTTGTCCCGTCTCTCCCTGTTTCCATGCAGGTGGACTTTGCGCTCTGGATGCCAAACTGTCCGCCCTCCATGTTGCGTCCTCCTCCACAGGTTAAAGGCGCGGTGACGGAGGACGACATCATGTCCTTCCTGCCAGACGTAAACTCAGGCTGTCGTGTCCTGATGGCGCTGACCATGCTGTCGCAGCCGTCCGTCAGCTTTGTGAGTCTCCACCCACTCCACTCTACTGGGGAAAAGACATCCGACGCACCTTATAACAGGTTCATACGCATTTAGTATAGTGAAACGTCACCTCTTTCTCCCCCTGCAGGTTCCTCTGTGTCACTACAAGGAAGCCATCTTCAGAGACGACGCCCACCGCAGGCTGGTGGAGGAGGTGCAGGCTAAACTCAAGGCCATCTCTGATGACATCACAGAACGCAACAGGCACCTGGAGCTGCCGTACCCGTACCTCAGCCCTGAACGCGTCGAGAACAGCGTCGCCATCTAAACCTGATCCAAACAAAGAACCATCATCAAGTCATCCAGCTTTGTTTTGTCAGCATACAAACAGTGTACCACTCAGAGCAACTGTTTTCATATTTCAACTTTTTTGTTATTAAATGAGACGAAAACATGTCGAACACTAAATAAATCAAAGTAACCTTAAAGTCACAGCGCAGCACGTTTAAGCAGAACTTTAATAAAACGATCTGACTCCAGTGTTTTTGTCTGAAGGCACAACTGAATAACAAAATACAAACAAACAACATCATAATAATACAGCAGCGGTTCTTAAAGTGTCAAAAACCTGCAAGGGAGGCTGCAGCCATGCTAGCAGCTCTGACACAGCTAAAGGAGCTAACATCTAGTGGATGCTACATGCTAAGCACATACCATCCCGTAAAAGTATGTAGCATTTAGGCTCACTGTTTGTTATGATTATCATTGCTCTGCTCCTGCTCTGGATGATGTTTGCCACTCTTTGCTTTGCGTGCTGGCAGGCTAACACGCTCACATTAGCATGCTAACATGTGGATTCCTGCAACGACCACACATTCACTGTCACTGTTTGATGTGTTAGCAAGACAACTGCTAACTTACATCATCTGTCTTTAGCAAGTTACCATGCTAACATTAGCCAAATGAACAGCTGAAGCTAATGGGAATGTTTTCAGCTACCTGGTCATGGACTGTTGTTAAATGCTGAGCTGTTGGTGGCGCTAAAATAAAAAGCAGAGCAGAAGTGACTTCATCTGATCCAAATCCATGTTTTCATTTGCCTGAAGCAGCTTTACTGAATTATGTTTGGAAGTGAAATGAATGTCACAGGACATGACCGTCTGACCGCAGAACATGCTGAATCACTGTCACATGTAGCTTACGGCTAATGATGGAGGAATTTTCTGAAAATGAGTCTTTTTACATAAAACTTTTTACATATAAATAACACAGAAATAATAAGTTAACACTTGACTTTACAGCTCCTGTTTTTACAGTGCATTCCTAATATTTAAATAAAATTCCTCTTCCAGTGTTTAAAACAAATAAAAGCTCAGATGTTCTTCTTTACCTGCACTTTGTGTATTTATAATAATAATATTTTTGTCTGAAGCTGAACTTCAGGAGCTGATGAGGAAAGTTTGCAGTAAAACAGTGTGACTGAACAATAATACATTAAAAATTGAAATTTACAGCCGCGCCCTCCGTGAAGGCTGACAGTCTTTCAGAATAAAAGCCTCTCCTCCTAGCTGACCGGATCCACCACCAGCACTTTGCACTCCCTCTTTGCGATCTTATCCAGCGACAGCAGCGTTTTGTCCTGAGGCGGCAGGTAGAGCGGCCGGCCGACCGGAGACCCGACAGGCGGGGTGATGGCCCGCCGCTCCATGGCGCTGCCCGTCCTGACGCACAGACACACACAGGTATGATTACATGCTGAAGGATGTGATATCATCCTGCACTCAGCCTGCGTTACCTCATGATGTGTGATCGAGACGGCTGCTGGTGGGAGAAGGACTGAGAGCGGCCCAGACTGGCCTGGTGTCGGTCCAGCAGGTCCCGGACCGCCGGGCTGGACGGGCTGTTCTTACCTGGATGGTGACAAAAACATGCAGGTGAAAGTGTTTCATGAGTGGCATCATGTTTTAAAAAGAACTTAAGCTCCAGATCGTTTCTGAGGTTCCTCCATGTTAACATTTGGCCTGATGGTGGCGCTGAGCCACAGCAGGGAGGTTCTTACGCGACAGAGGCCGAGCATCCGGCGGCGGGTTGGAGACTGACGCCGTGAACTGGAGCTTCAACTTCATGTGCTGACTCAGCTGGAAAAAGAAAGAGGCCGTGAGCGGTCACATGTCCAGCTGCATGCGGTCAGTCGCTCGTGGCGTGCGGTCGTACCTCGTACAGTCCCGGTTTGAGGATCTGGAAGGCAACGCTGAAGGACAGAGTGCTTCCTTTACGACAGTGACCGAGGTTACTGAGAGGAGTGTGACACACCACGGCCGCCAGCGCCGTGTCCTCACCCTGACCCCGTCCTGCGCTCACACACACACACACACACACACACACACACACACACACACACACACACACACACACACACACACACACACACACACACACACACGGTCCGTAAACATCAAACAGAAGCTGAAGCCGTCATGCTGAACGTTCACTAACCCTCTGGAGTCCAGACGAGCCGCACAGCCAGGAAGTCCTGCAGGTTGTTGATCAGAACGTATTTCACCTTGAAGTGCTCCTTGACACGGACGGTGCTCGGACAGCTCGCCGTCATGACGAAGCGCGGCTGGTCCAGACGGATGCTGGGTAACCTGCAGGAGGAGAAGGTGGAGGATGAACGACGGCTGCTCGCTCAGCTCTCTGACAGCAGGCTGTCTGTACCTGTAGTGCGTGTAGATACAGTTGGTGAAAGGCATCTTGGGAGTTGACCACTGCAGCACAGCGACCAGAGGAACCTCCAGGCCCTGAAAACACAAACAAACACGCTGAAGTTTGATGATGACGAGAATCTGAAGGAGACGTTTTTGTTGCAGCGCAGCGATCGGCCTATAAATGCGTCCCCTCGTCTGGGTTTTCAGCTCAAGTCCAACAAGGTTTCAGACCTTGCACCACGTCGCACAAAGTCCAGCACACAGCGCAGGTTTAGCATGTTTGTTCCGCCTAACTGAACAGAACAGAACATGAAGCCGTTTCTGTCATGAAGCTGAGGCCGATTTGTGTGTGTGTGTCCCTGCATCACGACTAAACACACACCTCGTTGGAGTCGTCCTGCGGCATGTCATCGAGGTGCAGCTGGAACAGGAAGTCGTGTTCCTCCAAAGCGCTGAGCATGCTGGGAAGACGGCAGGCCAGGCTGTCAACACGGCAGAATGACCCCATGCCGACCTCGCCTGATTGGTGGCTGAGAGGAAGACAGCAAACACACACAGAGTGTGAGCACCACGAAATATTCTGCTCACCTATCTACAGACACCGTGGCAACTTATTTATTTAAAACTTTCAAAAAAAAGTCCCCGAGCATGTCAGCATGATGTCAGGTACGTACCAAACGTTGTCCACCAGCAGCACGGAGCCGTCGGGCATCATGGGAAGGTACGAGGCGTTGAGGTTCGGTAAAATCCGAATGTCGCGGATGCTCAGCTCCTCCTGTGACGACTCATTTAACACTGAGAGGAGGGAAGAGGTGGAGTCACTGCCTCTCTGCTCCATCTGCCAATCAAACAGCTGGGAATCCAGACGTCATACCTTTAAGAACAGCAAGGTGCCTCCCAGAAACAGTCATCTGCTTGCAGCGCACCGTCGGAGGCGGCAGGACGGTCAGAGTGGTGCTGACTGTGGACGACCAATCACAGGCCTGAGTTTAATATGGTTACAATCAGCAGCTACGGCAGAGAAGGTCCTCACAAATAAGTACAAACACGTGTGTGTACCTTGAGCCTTGAAGGTATTTAGGTCGTGTTTGAAGGTGTGTGTCGGCTCTCGCTGCTGCAGCACGCTCAAGTAGCCGAGTTCCTGCACCTCCACTTTCTCCGCCTCCCGCTTCCACACTGTGACCATCACCTGACAAACAACCGAGAAACAAACGCCCGGATCACAGCACACACACTACACAAACATCTGGCTGACACCTGTTCGTCCTCACCTTGACCTTCAGGGTGCTAACCGGGAGTTTGTCCAGTGAGACAGTGAGGGGGAAGATCACTTCATCCGTTAAAACCACTGGTTCATCCAGAGGAGACTGACATGAGGAAACAAACAGACAACAAGTCTGAGCAGCAGGAACCGCTCTGACACCAACTATGAAAATAACCAGCAGAGGGAGACACTGAGTGCAGCACAGCAGTCCCTCTGTTAGCTAATGTTCATAATAATATTCGTGTTAAAGCCACACTAAGTAACATTTTCATGTTAATTAATCATCTTCGTAAGTCAGTAGATGTTAAAATGACACATTACAGGATGAATGAAGACCCCCTCAGCGCCCCCTGCTGTCTGTAGAGAGAATACCACACTTTAACTTCAG
>JAVQJX010161882.1:0-13175 GCA_036025115.1 Ambassis agassizii
CCTCCTCCCTCCTGGCAGATGACTGCACATCGGGGTCTATACGCCAAAGCACATTCTGATTGTATCATAATCAATAAATGTATCACTTCTCGTCACTTGGTCTCTCCTGATTGAACTAATAGAAAATATAAAATGTTCATTCTTCCCTGAGGATCTTTGTCCATTTTGGTCATAGTTAAAAGCTGTTTTGTTGTAAATAAATAAATGCATCTACTGTATTTGTACAAATGCATACAGGAGACTTTCCAAATTAACCCATCAGTGGGGAACTAGCTGTGACACAATTAGCACCATCTGGAGCTAAACCTGCATTTGTTTATGTCTCTGTGAAATCCTACCATCTATAACTGTCGTTTACTCTGACTGCCTCTTTGACGATAATGCATTCAAAACAGTAAAGGAATGTAAGATAAACAACAAACGCAGGTATAACCACACATACAGTCACTCTGAATGCCACAAATTCCCAGAAGAAGGACATGCTCAAACAGACTGCGAAGTCCACCTGGTACAAAGTCCTGACTTCATACAATTGACAGTCCTCTTTCAGTCAGTGTATCTAAACTTTGCCTTTTTCCACACATTCTGGAAATATTCTAAGTCCTTAGAAAATTGTAATTTGACTGATGTCAATGGAAATGCTCAATGGAACAAAATAAACAGATCATGTGGAATTTGATGATGAATAACTTAAAATAGACACAATTATTAAATTGGCATGGAAAAATACTCAAAAGCTCCACGTCAGGTTTAGCTTGGTTTATACAGCTGTGTCATCAGTGATCTTAATCGAGACACCTCCAGCAGGTGACAGTCTGCACGCAGCTTTGGTTTTTTTTTGCCATCCAGTCCTGTGTTGTTCAATCAGAGGAAACATGTTGAAGCTTGACTGTGCTGAGTGTGCCTCATTCACAGAGTTTCCCTGGGAGGTCTAGTGCTCATAAACAAGTCCTTTCAATGCCAGAGAACATGCTTGACAGACACAATCACTAGGAAATAACAGGCGTATACTCACTTATTTCTCATACATACATACTGAGTTCTTACATTTTATCATAAGATCATCTTGTGAATGTATATTTGTCATGCTCAGCTGCTTTGTGAAACTTGATTTTACTGTAGGCATCAGCTGAGTTGAATATGTGAAATGTGAAAGAGATGAGAATCCCAGGTCTTTTTGGAGAAGAGTGGACACAAAACATTAAATATATCCAGAAAATGTTGCTAAAAACAAATTTTTACTATAAGGTAACTTGAAGCAGGAAGATGAAGGCTGTAAATCTGTGATCACGTGATTAGGTTTTATCTACAAGTCTACTGAAAACCCCCAAAAGATGTGTAAGGACAGAATAATATCCAGATGCTTCTTCTCATGTAAAAATACCTGAAATAGTTCTGTGCTTATGTGCGAAAAAGACAGGATGACAGCATGTGTAAAAGAGAGAGGGACAGGCAGATGAGGAGTGAAGAAGAGAGTGAGTCTGTGTTGTGGTATAATTTATCTCAAAATGAATAATCTGATATAATCAGCAGACAACCAGCTGAACAAAGCAAATTCCCTACATTCTTTTGCTCCAGGTAGCAATGCTTTTGACAGAAACATTTTTCTGAGTATAGTTGAAATTAATTAAAAAGTAAAACATAAGAACAAGTAGCCTAAACATGAAACCAGAGCAAAGTACTGCTAGAAATGTAACTTTCCTTTGAGGTTCTTAGAAGGTGAAGGATTAGTAAAAATGCCTTCTGTGGTATGCTAGCAGCTGCTGGGCAGCAGGATGGCCCCTTGGGGAATGGTGGGTTCATGTACAAAGAAATATAAAATTTCTTCATGGGAGCCTTTCAGTTCAACCAACACCCTGCTTATTTTAAGAAACAACAGCAACAGCCCCATGCTCCAGTGACCAAAACACCACAGAACTCAGTCAGGCAGCTTATTAGCTACAATCAAATGTACAGGCCCAAACATGCCACACTGCAAGTCCAACACACACCCCTCACTTCAAGTCACAACACCGAGCATTTCAAGGCCCTCTTCAGCACTTTAAGACCTTGCTGTACAGATAATAACATAGATGTAATAATCAGAAGCAGTACTTTGGAGAGCAGGTGACAGACCTGCTTTTCCTCTCAGTTTGCCAACATTTCATTCCACGCTCTTACCTCTTTACCTCAGGTCCCTCTCGCTGCTCAAATAATTTCCATTCTGCAGTGCTGTGTATCTCCCATGAGTAGTCAAGCAGACTAAACTCTCAACAGTATAGCTGTAAAGGGCCTACCTTAACGCCACGCCCAATGTTGTGACATCAGAGATCTGTCTCCTCTACCTATATCCAGTCAGCTCTCTTTATGCCTCTCTGTAGCATACAGTGTGCTGGTAGCTCTCCCCCCATGGTCATGAGCAGGAAGGTAAGCAGCTTTGCCTCCCTCTGCAGACATGAACCTGAGGGTGGGGCCTGTGGAGCAACAGTTCACTGACACACACACACACACACACACTGCAGCCCAGGGCACACAGACAAAGACTTGAGTAAATATGCTGAACTATGTGCTTTAATCATGAATAGGCTGATGTAATTATCAGAGCAAACATATCCTGGTTCTCTTACTGTCTTCTCAGAGGGTAAAAAACATATTGGATTGCTTCCTACTGCCTAATTTAATCAGGTAGTATTTCTCCTGAGTTTACTTTTCATTATGAAAAAACACTGCCAACTGTTTAAAACCACACCTCACTTCTGCAGAACTGACTCACTCCCAAATCATGTCAGAGGACTTGTTGATTGAGTGAAACAATATTTATGGTGATTCTTGACAAACAAAGGTAGAAACAACATGTATTCAGTAAAGGTGAGCAGTCTATATGTAAACACAGAGGAACACTTAATTTACTCTTTACTGAAAGAGCAAAATAATAAACAACAACTTCAAATCAGACAGTTTAGCGAGCAATGTTGGGATGTTACGTTTAAACACATGCCCATAATTGTAGTTTGTGATATGTTCATTAATTTTTGCCTATATTCAATCAGCACAATCAAACACCACAGTGAGAATATTCAATTTCATCAAAAAAAGAGAAAAAAAAACATATCTTACCTATCTTTAAATGCAGATATGTCTCGTATTAATGACATTTTTTTTCAACTTGCCTGCAAAAACAGGAACTATTCATTATTTCATACCATTAGTGTAGCTTCGTTTAGAAGTATATAGTATATAGTCAGAAGTATATTTTGATAGACCTGTTTAACAAGGTTGCTGTTGTCAATGATAACAACTATCTGTAGTCAGCAATTAATTAAACTACACAGTTGTCTCACAATGGTCAGCAGTTTGATCAGTGAGGGTTAACTAAACTAAACTGCATCCATAATCCACAACAATCAACATTTAAAAAGAATAATTGAAATTGAAATAATTGATACTTTTTTTCTTTCTCTGAAAAGTGAAATGTTTGAAACAGGATTTGAAACCAAAAGCAGGAAGTGATAACCTTCAATAACCTTCATGCTTCTAGAAACACGGGGCTATTGTTATTTTCCTACAGTACAAAATGCAATAAAAACCATACTTATTGTCTTACACTGTCACTGTTCTTTGCTGCTTGACACGATGTCAAAGCTAGCAAACTGAACCCTGTCTGGTACGGAAGCAATAAATTTGGCTTCCCATTGTGAAATAAGTGCTCATTGCCAGTTCTTATCAGTACTCCTCCACTTTCACTTAAGAATGTGCAACTCTTTCAACAAACACCACCATCGCCAAATACCATCAGATGATAAGGGGGTTAAGTGGTGAGTATATGTTGGCAGTCTGGAGACCTGGATCATTGTCCAAGAGATCTCAATTCAAACCATAATTATGACATTTTATTTATAATACATTCATCCGTTTGTTTTTGTATATACTGTATATATCTGTTCCATTCCCTGCACAGTGATTCATCCATCCTCACAGCTGTGTGCCTCTTCCCATGAAGCTGTGTGTACACATGAAGTCACTCACATCATCCATCCTTAACACTAACCCTCTCTGACAGCAAACAGTCTCCTAACCTCTCAGCTTCTCCAACACTTCCTTCTCTGTCCACTGTTTTCTCTCCCAGTCTTCCAGAGGACACCTGATAAATGTTGGGGTTCCCTCAGAGTTGAGCTGGAGGAGGAGTGCCACCTCTGTAGATGACATGCTCTCTCTCAGCCCCATCCCAGCTCCCAGGAGAAGGGAATCTGCCAGAGTTGAGGAGACTCTCTCCCCAAGGTTTAATCTGAACAAGGAGCCAAAAATGATCTCTTTTCACTGCATTGGTCTTTGTACACAATCCCCCCCCCCTTAATGTGTCTTCACTATATTGCATGAATATCATTATATAACATGCATCACTTGAGCACACTCCTTGTTCGTGTCATATTTCACTATCTGAAGTGGTGCTGGGAGGATGGGGGTGTTCCTGGAGAAAGACAAAACACAGGGCCAGAGCCACAGCTTGTAATTTGGTGAGAGGTCACTCACAGTAAACACAAGCTTTTTAAAGAGGGTCTGGAAAGGCCATTACTTCATAAGCAGTGTGGAATGGAGAGAGATTAGGAAGAAAGAGAGCAGGGACCCCCTGAGAACTTCCCACTTCCTATGTGTATCCTTTATTACTTAAGGGCAAAACAAAAACTTTTTCCCACAAGCTGCTTCTGGTTAAAGTCAAACTATCAGTCTGTCCCTGACATCATTAAGGATAATTCTGATATAAGCTATAACCATTTGACCTTTTTTTTTTTTTTACAATATTACTCCTGCTCAGTCTTTCTGTCATTCATTTCTCACAGTGTGCTTAGTACTACAGCAGAGCCAGATTAAGCTGCAGGTCAGTAAATCTGTCAGCCAGTTAGATTACAAGATTGGAGAACCTTTTAAATTGTACAGTAGTCAGTGAACTGTGGTCTGCTATGGTGCACCTTATCTCAAAGCAGCTCAAATATTTTCTCTCTTAACATTGCACCATAACAAACTCATGGCTGGGCAAAGACAAAAAAAAATGTGTGACTAACATAAAGAAAAAGAGAACAATGCAGATTTTAGTCTGCGTGCACACATCCAGAAAGTGAACTTGGTAGATGCTTGTGTTTTGAAGATTTTTCTTTCCACATTTTAAAAAGAGATAAGCTGCAGTAATTATCAGTCCAGTCTCTGGTGACTTGACCAAATGTGCTTTTTTTTTTTTTTTTAAAGTAAGACCAACATTTAGATAAAACAACTCTGTGAGAGAAAGAGCTCTCCCTCGGGTCATAATTATAAGTATCACACTGTGTCCTTTCATCTGAAACAATGCAGCATTGTCTGCAGTGGGGCATCTTTCAAAAAGCACACCAGCATGTTTTCCATCCTGATCACATGAACTGAGTCTGCTAATGTGAATATACACAACGATTCTACACATTAACTTAATCCCTAATAGTGTAAACACCCTATTTAATGACTCATAGACCCAAAAGAGTCTGGAATCTGAAAAGAAAACTTCACTTTATCTTAATGTCATGATATGGTTACACCCATTTCTCACATGCACACTCAATGCGAGCGGAACATAAATATCCTGATCTTTCACATGTCACAGTCTGACGAGGAACATTTACACATCTCCTTCTCAGCTAATCACAGAACCAAGTATTTTTCTTTCCGTTCTACAGAATGAAACAAAGTCCTATAAGCAGCAGTTCATGGGACATAAGGAACTACAGTTGGAATAAACAAAGTGCTTCCTTTACTTACTGTACTTATGCTCGCTGTCACTGTGAATGTCCTGTGAAACAGCTGGCTGCTGTTTGTTTGTGTCACGCTGCAGTTCATTAGCTTCCTTCACTGTATGTTAGGAGTTCACTATATCAGTGAGAATATGCAAAATTCAACACAGGAACCAGTGTTGCAATAATACCAACTCATCTGGGTGGATTTCACATCACAAACATAAGCACAGTGATAGTGCCATCTAGAGAAACTTGTCATGGTGTGCAATATTTTGCTGCATTAATATTTGAAGTTGAATTTAAGCTTGTCAGTGTGTGGTAAACTCAGCTCAGACTGGTTGGGCTTTTTCTATCAATATCTCATCTAAACCAAGACAAACACTGATAATGAAGGTCAAGAAAATCAAGGCAATTTGTCCCTTTGTCACATAAAATGCCTGAATCTTATTAGAGATATGTAAAAGTTCCCTTTGACAAAATACAAAGGGCCAATTCATGTGAGGTCAATCTGAATGTTACACAGGCTGAGTGTGGGAGACATCCAACTGTTATGCCCTGGAAAAGTGAATAATAGACACAAAGAGGGGCCAAGTCCTCTGCTCTGTTTAGACATGCAGTGTCCAGTCAGGACCTGTGCAGCACAACAAGCAACAACACCAGTGTTACACAACACACATAAAACTAATGTCTACTTTAGAGATAAAAAAGATGATCCCCAAACTGTGTTTCATAATATTTCTAGCTTTCCATTAAGAAGTATTTGCTGGTATTTACGGACAGTGCGTTGGCTTTGGTGTGGTAACAAAGACGACCCATTATTCCCTGTTCTCTGGATGTTAGCCATTTTGTCTGCTTTAGCTCTGGGAGACTGAAAGCATCCACAAGATAAAACATCCCAGTATTCAAACACAACACAAGCTTATTGCCAGGACAAGCTTGTCTTGATGCTGATTTTCCTCTGGCTTACAGTGGGTGGATATCATTGAATGACAGCCTTTATCTTACATAGAGGATTCTAAGTTTTTTTTTAGTGCAGCATGCTGTCAGCCAAATTATATATTCCCCTAAATGAAGACAGCCTTGTTGTCTCTGGGGATAATTTTCAAGGAGAAAACTCCATGCTGCACTTTTACTTTGTTTGAGGCCCATGTGATTTATGTACCTTGACTTTTGTCACCATGTTTCAACTCCACATGCACACATTCCTCTTCAAAGTTTGATCAGTCCATCCTTGCTGTAATTTACATCTGTACGCTCATGTGAGCAGCTGTGCCCTTGGACTGCCTGTGCATCGGGAAACAGCTGTGGGGATTCACAATACCTTAACTAATTCCACATTCTGCCCTGAGGAAAGCCAGCCATGTGAGATCATGGTTTAAGGTGTGTCCAATTAAAGGGGCCGGCTCCAAGCAGTGTACTGTTGCAGGAGAAGGGAGGGATGAATGAATCACTACATTTATGTGCACAAGATATTCAGGGTTTTGCCATCACTTTGAAAAAGACAGCTGTTTACAGGAATACTCTGCCAACAGGTTTAAAAATATAAATGTTCTCATGTCCTGAAATGATGGCTTTTCATTTGGGGTGTGGGTATTGACCTAGTCAGAATATACCTAATTAAAAGGGTAGAATATCCACGAAAAAAACTGTTTCTGCATAAAATCCAGAATTATGTCATTACCCGAATAACAGAAGAATATATTAGTGTATTTTGTACAACAATTCTATTTGGATTTTATTGAATGGAGCATTTCACTATTGAGACGTAGCCACAATCAAAACGTTCACCTCCCTTTGCAGGCTGTTTTGTACATAGGCTCCATAGCTAGATTATGTCACAGCAAAAACATGACCATCTCTAACTTGCAGATTATATGAAAAAAAACCAAGTACTCATGATGCAACTATTTGGTTAGGTTAACATGCATTACACTCATATGACAGCTCCACAGGAGGGCTCATAGCTAACACCAATTCAATTTCATTCAAGTCTGGACTACTACTGTTGTTTTCCTTGTTTGGATGAGCTATTGCAAACAAAGACCTATGCAGCCTGTGCACAGCTGCATGTGAACAATATTTTCAGCATGTAAATGTTTTGAATGATAACATTTTGTCAATAACCCCAAATAAATATGTATAATAATGATATATGTATTTGCTAGCAACCTCTCTGCTTGAAAATCACCAACCCAATGATTGAGGCAGCAGTTAGTATTTGGATAACAAATGCAGCGTAGCTTTGGGGGGAGGGGTGGGGTGTCACATAAAACCAAAAAAGTGAATCTAAAAAAGTGAGAAGCAGCAGGTTTATTCAGCCCAAAAATACGCTAGAAATGAGACAAGGAACATATTCTTTCCCACAACACCCCAACTTGTGGAAGAGCGTGGTTTACTTTTCCAAATAAGAGTCAAACCACAGAGAGATTTAGGTAGTCTGCTGCTCCTCATTGCCAGGGAGTTTGGCTGTGGTCTCACATTACACAATACTTATGAAATATGAACACAAGTCACACCAAGAAAGCGGTTTTTAACTGTATATAATGTGTCTCAGTACTATTTCTACAAATGGGAAATCACAGTGCAGTGTGCAAAGCAGGACTGGAAACTCACTATCATGGAGGAGTGGATATGGAAAATATCATATGCTCAAATTCTCCATCTCACCTCTAATTTAAATCTGAAAATCTCAGCAGATCGCCTCTGAAAGCCAAAAGAGTGAGCAGCAACTATAAAAAAAGCTCTGGAAACTCACTCTCTCCCTTTTAATGATTCCAACCACTGGAATACAAGCAGCTGACATCACCTCTGAGTCTGTGAAGCAAAACTGATGGGAAATTCCACCATGTCATATACTTCCAGTACATTTATACTGCAGCTCTCTTTGAACTGCAGCATAGAAATGTACATATAATTTGGTGAATGTATGATTACCACTAGAGGGGGGACAGAAAATGCTCATCACACTCATTACAGAGACAGAGGAGGCAGAATGTTTGGCCTTCTGCAAAATAGTTCCCACGACCTCTACATATGGTCAAGGCGATTTCTCAGAACAAGTCTTGAAGGCAGGAAATGAGGAGAGTTCAAAGGTTGCAACGTCTGCAAAAACTGAGCAGAGATGTACTGACTGAGAGGAATGTTAGCTGTAAGTTGGTTAAATGCAGATGCATCATTGTATAAAGGTGGACTTCTGTTTGCAACAGTTGAGAAAACAGCTGTGTGTGCTGCCAGCAGCTGTTAAGAGTATGTTTCCTTTTTTTTTGTTCCATTTGTGTTACTTTTCTGATCAGAGTGAGAGTCATGGGGGTTAATTGATTCAGCTAGTCATAAAGGTCTAATGGAACATAAGATATTTCACTTCAGTGACATATCTAAAGCTGGAAATCCAGACAAACATACCTCAATCCAACGCTCCGAGGATGGGACGGCGATCCATGATCATCCATGACTAAACTCATTGGTTTAACGTAATCCGTCGGACTGGTCAAACACAAACAAAAAGCACAATTCATTGTTTTGTTTTTGTTTTTGTTTTTTGTTTTTTTTACGGAGAGCTCAAGAACTACATGTTGCAAAGTCTAACCTGCTGCTTTCAAGTCATGCAAACGCCACTGAAATCTGGGCGAATCCCACATGAGGTCATCAGCTTTTCAGATGCTTTTTTTTCTCGTTTATAACGAGGTGACATTAAAAGTATTCATGCCTTACCATGAATACGATTCGAAGCGGCTGCCAGCTTCCATCAGTCATCACAAAGGTTGCTCTGCACTGCCACAAACAGAGTTTGTTTGGATAAATGAGCCATAATTCCGCTCTGAAGTAAGTTGTTTTGCGCTTTTTACGCAAACCATTCCAGTGTTGTTTGTCCGGTTCCCTCCTGCTTCTCTGTGCTACACACAGTCACATATACATTATTTCCTCCCTTCGCACACTGCACACAGCTCTGCCAACTTTCCCCCTGTACATCACAGACGCTGCACCGCAACACACAGTTGTAAAAGTGGGGCGTTTCTCAGATCCTTCCTTTCAGACTTCTTCTTCTTCTGAAGGGGCCTTTGGTCTTAAGCCGTGCTTACATCGTGGATAGAGCACAAAAAACAACAACATAGTTCTGTGTATTCACAGGAAACACAACCTGGTGCATTCATTTAATTAGAAATAAACTGTAGTAGCTCTCCATATACACAGCAGCGATGTTTTGCACTTCCTTTTTACAAATGCTTTATTTGACTGCAGCGACATCATGTGGCATGATATGGATACAGCCATTCCCCTTAACTGTATAGGCTAATTCTAAAATAAAATTTAAAAAATTGAATATTGAAATGAATATTATTATGTGCAACATACGACCAGGACGCCTCAATATCACACCTAAATGTTATGTCTACTCTAATTTTTTTTTCTCCAAGATTTTGGAATCTAGTCAGGCACTTTATACAAACTGTGGTCTTACTTTGTGCCCCGTAGCAACAAATATACACTTTTGTATATTACACAAGAACAGTGTTATAACAGTTGAAACACAATAAAATATTTGCTCCTTTCATACAGGTTGTACAGTGCTGGAAATGTTGGCGTCTGCACAGTAAAACATCTCCACACCATGTGAGCAGTCCTGACGATAAAGACCAGTCATGGTCAAACCAGTGATCATGACAAATAGGCCCATTACAATCAACATGGTGGGTATCAGATTTTCACCCTGGAACCAGCGGCCAGACGAGAGTTTAAGGTAACATGCAGATGGTATGATGAAGATCAGAGGTGTGGCACTCAGAGCCCCCTG
This sequence comes from Ambassis agassizii, assembly GCA_036025115.1. Lineage (NCBI taxonomy): Eukaryota > Metazoa > Chordata > Actinopteri > Ambassidae > Ambassis > Ambassis agassizii. Next base: position 10,528 of record JAVQJX010161882.1, read on the forward strand.
GATGACAACAGACAAAAAACAATAAGATACAGTAAACAATGAATCAGCACAGCACATGCAGAGAGACAGACTGGTAAGACTTACATTCAGCTCCAAAACAACTCCCAGACAGTCATAGGCCAAAGAAATGGATGTGCAGACTGCCACTATGAGCACAGTGAGGCCCACATGTTCAACCTTTGACAGATTACGACTGCAAATAACATTTGATATCACCTGAAAAAAAGAAAGCCAATTAATAAACTGAGATTTTTGAGAGAATTAAGAAAGCATAACCCCCAGAATTCCTCTTCTACCCACACATGTTCAAATTTAACTGTTCATTTTTGTGTGTTTTGTTACCTCTCGTGTAACAAAACATTCTAGGGGAAACGTGGTTATTATGCTGATGCCGAAACAGAAGCGACCAAATGTTGCCAAGTTATCGTCTCTGCAGTAGTTTTCAAATATGTCTCCTGAAACAGTGAAAATGTGATATAATAAAATATATTTATGAGAGGCCTTCACATATCTCTGCACTACTTGACATTTTGTACAGATACCTTGTGTGTAGCCAGTGAAGGTTGTATAGCCAGCGACAGCAAATGCCGCACTGATGATTAACGCTGAGCCCACAGAGATGTGGGTGACCTGAGACCAGTTGGCTAACGTGGGCCGCTCCAGAGATCCATATATAAGAAAGCTGTTGTGGTGGCATATGAAGGCTGAAAAGACACACGTTTGCTATTAATAATAAACTGAGAAGGACTGTTTTAGTTCAGTACTGTATTTTCCTGAAGGCCTGCACATCTCTGAAAAGCTTATCTAGTGATCACTGTAATAACATCTAAAGAAGAGTTCTGTTTCTTCAAAGTGAAATTGTTCAGTCAGTCTACAGTTTTTGGTTGGGTGTAGACGCTTTCCTTGTCAGTAAATGCAGGCTGTGTGCCATGTAAAATGATAAGCTGACTTTATTAGGAGTGCCTCTAAATTTAAAATACATTTGGTGCTAACTTCCTCTATAACATTTAATTGCTTGACTCCCCTGCTGCTTGTCCTGTTAGTCCTGCTGACCACCATCTATTTCAGGTGATACACTGACTAAGCACCTCACACAAACCCACTTCAATGAAACTCCGGCATCCATTAAAATCAATGAATGTGTCTCTGGCCTATCAAATGCAAGTCTATTTATATGGTGCAAAGTGAGCAGTGTTACTTTATCAGAGCTTATTTCATCAAAAGAGACAAACTCACCAAAAGACATGACACCAACTGCTTGAATTGCATTCCACTTTGCAAAGGCCCATGCATTCTCTGTAGGCAGGCTATAGAGAGTGATAATTCATATCAAATAATGAAGAAGCACAACATGTTTTTGTATAAGTGAAACAAAGCAAAGAACCCCGCTATTCATTCATACATTTGGGGTCCAAGGGTAGCTGCTCTGATGATTACAATGATGAGGATGGTGACTGTCAGTACCATCGATAGGAAGGACACCTGGTGACACATGTGCATGTTTTACAGGTAGCTCTGAAGTCACCACATTACAATGACAGCGGTTTAATGATCAGTCTTACCTTCCCGAGTTTTTCTATGTTTCGGTAAAGTGAGAGAGGCAGAGTGAACACAACCGTCATCAGTATGATAACAAAGTGACGCTCTGCCAGTAAGTGATTGGGACCAACTGCAAACACGCACAGCACACATAAAATCAGATATAGTTTGGTGAAACTTATGGTAAATTAGTAAAAGCATACCTCCAGGTATTCTCTGGAATACTTTGGTCAGTGTGTCGCCGAATGTGATGTTGTAACTGACCATAGCTGAAGGAGAAAAAGGAGGTGACTGAATGAATCTATATCCACTGAGCCGAAGGGAAACAAACAAATAATAAAAACAATAAACCCAACAGATCCTGCTCAACAGTTTGATTTAACCCATAACTTACCAATAAAAGGATAAAGGAACTGCAGTGCAGATAAAATCAAAAATCCAGGGAGGCCAAATGTGCTTTGTACCAGTGACTGATAGCTGTTAGTTCCTGACAGGTTCCCTCCTCTGATTAGCAGAATGATTGAGTAGTCTGCCATGAAACAGGATAATATATTATATATATTCTGAATGTTGATAAATATAGTAAATAGACTTTTTTCTCACCTGTAATGAATCCAACAACTATCAAAAGAAGAAGGCCAAAGGGGAGCCCTGCCTGGTTCAGTGCATACGGTAAACCTGGATTTAAATGAAGCATAAAGCTGCAGCTGAAGACAAATATTTAGAGAGAATCAGAGCAGCATCTAAACTCAAAATCAAGACTTATTAGATTTGTAGATATTTAGATTACATTATTATTGTTGTTGTTGTTTTATAGACAGTTTGTTTGCCTCTCTGTAAAAAACACACTCAAGACAAACCGAAAATTGATACCACTCTTGTTGCTGTATTTGACTGACTCTGACTGAAGATTTTTCTATGCAAACATAGACTAAGTGTGGGATTTTATGACTGTATTTCTATGTTTTTTGGCTCATTTGAGTTAATGTAAATCAATATCCACTTTTTTAAAAAAGGAAACCTATTTACACCTATTTACTCAAAAGTTTCAACTTTCCTAAATATGGTCCTTTAACAGTATCTGATCAGGTAAGGAGAGTTGATTGAGA
>JAVQJX010161905.1:0-25801 GCA_036025115.1 Ambassis agassizii
TGTACATTTATTCTCCAAAATGTTCAACCCAATTGCTTTGTACAAGCTTTTAGCCTGATCATGACAGCACACTGGGCTTCCAATGTGTAGCTGCCTAATCCAGAATATGACTAAGGTGCATTCAGTGACATCTTAATGGGAACTCCTGTACTCATTACTTCTTCTCCAGTGACGCTGTCTTGCCTGAAGGATCATCCAGCCTTTTCTCTCCAGTGACACTGAATAGCTGCCATATGGCAAACAGGACTGGTCCACTTACAGAGAGGCAGGTACCCGATACCATACTACCCTGTTAGACAATAATCAGCTGCATGATCATTATGAATATGGCCAGTAAACAGCCTTTATAGTGTGCTTATAACGATGTTGCATGTCCTGGGAGATTCAGTGACTGAGTGACATCAGGGGGAAAATACTCACGCTAACACAGAGAGAGAGAGAAGGAGGGAGAGGGAGAGCAGTCACAGCGGCTGGCTGCCTGGCATGTAAAAGCTCCATCAGTTCCTCCCTGAGGGTAGACAGTGCCTTGCATTAGGACGCAGAGAGCCAGCGAGTCACCTTGCCTAAGTCCATCCTGAGAGCAATCACCACTTCACTGTCAGCTGGTCCTGTTATTCCCCCTGAACACAAGGTTAAGGTGCTCAACAGCTAAGAGCTTAACAGTAACGTGTTTGTTGTGCGTTCTTGCAATAGATTTACTCAAGCATATTTTGTTGTAATATGGAAAAAATGGAAAAAGCTTCGTTTTTTACAGCAGCTCAAATATGACAGCAAGTCTACATGCGAGGTTATTATTTACGCCTTCGATTTTCCTGCTGCGACATGTCAAAATGTCTTCTTTGTAATGGCATATTTTTTTTCCTCTCTTTAAAGTGTTGATTTCTGACACAGACACAGTGACGCAATATAGTGAACATAGCTTTAGGCTCAACTGAAATGATCCTAACAACAGGTTGCGATATCTTTGATGAGCTTGTGTTTTTTTTTTTTTTGTCCAACATGAGGTCATTATTTAAACTTTTCCCAATACTTTGCTTTATGACTTAATATTTACACAACTTTTTTTCCTTGGACCTGTAAAATGTCTAGTTGATGTATTTGGCAAGCGTTTCTTTGCTAACACATGCTGCTGAACAATGTGAACATTATACTTTATAATATGTTCGCTTTGTCAGCTTGTTAGCGTTGAGCCACAAAGCTGCAGTACAGCTGTCTTATCTACTGATAAAGCAGGGGCTGTGTACAGTATGTGTGTGTGTGGTTGAGTGTTTTTGTGCAGCAGTGGTAGTGGCTGTGTTTTTTTTTTTATCTGTACACTGTTATTTGGCACAGAGGGTGCCTCCATAAATTTCTCTCCATGTTTAGTCAGCTTCCTGCATCTGTTCATGCAGTCCTACAAGCAGCAATGAATCAATGAAGAGAAAACCCAATCAAGTCATGTAGACAATTAAATAATTAACTTAAACCATCTGTGAATGAGTTTTCTTCTTCTTCTTTTTTTTAAATCCTTGAAATGGTATCTGCAGTGCGTTTTTTTTCTGTATCACACCTGGGAGCCTTCAGTCTGGGTGGGTCATGAATCCTGTAGGCACGCTTTCACTCTGCTATTTACTGTAATATATAATTGTTAGAGAAGAAAGTAGGAGGTAGGAAGGTGTGAGGGCAGCCCCCCCCCCCTGTTGTTTTAAATGGTTTAAGATGGATTTCCTGCAGTTTGTACAACTGCTTGCCAAAACGGGCACATTGTGAGCAATAAAAGAAATAAAGGAGGTGTTTCTGAGTAATCCCTGCAGACAAGCTCTTGTAGAAAAAAAATTCATTTTCTTTATTATTTGTTGGCTCATGTATCTGAAAACTGCTCAGGACACCTGACACTGGTGCAACAGATGGGGATGTCTCCTGCTCTTTGTCTCAGATGGTGCAGGTTGTCAGTGGTTGTGCATGTGAACAAAGATGTAGACGATGCTGTAAGCAGCTGTGCTGTGAGGTTTATAAGCTGAATGAGTGTGACCTACTATCAAGAAACCTATTTCCAGATGTTTTTTTTTGCCACACAGTTTTATAGCTGAATGCATGGCGAATAGCAAAAACACCAACGTAAAGTATATTATATAAATAATAAGCACCTCTTAAAATCAGCACCATAGATTTTAGTTCAAGGTAAATTAATTTCACCGTTATTTGAACATTTACTTTGTACACAAAGTTAGTTAGTAGTTTATATCTCCACATAGCTCCTCGTCATTTGTTTTCTTCTCTTTTCTTCTAGCTGTGGAAAAAGTAAAAAAAAAAAAAAAAGTCACCCTATAAGCAACCGTCTGCTCCCACAAACTGAATAAAGAATGTTACATTTGCCGCAGGCAGCATGTGCATTAAATTAGCAGCGTATTATGAGAGAAGAGACATTAAAACCAAAGCTACTTTCCTCTCAGTGATTACAGGGGGTAAGCACAGAGTCGCAGCTTTTAGCCATTTCATGAGTTGACATCCTGCAAACACTAAAAACGGTGCAGAGCGCTGAGCTGCACGGCGACTGTCAGCAAAGCAAAGTGGAGAATGTGCTTCATCACTCTCAGAGAGGAAGAGTAACACACAGAGCTGTGAATAACAAACCTGAAGATTTGAAATATTACACATTATTACCTTTGGGAGAATCCCTGTCAGGTGGCTTCCAACGTGGCGTCATAATGGCTTCCAATGTGTTTTTGTAGTCAGATGATCACTCTTTATAGAAATAATTACACATATAACTTCTCATGTGCTGCTCCATTAATACCATGACATACATACATACATAAAGGGATGTGAGGATATATGCTGACACATCAGGAGGAGTCTTAATGTTTTTTTTCCCTTCTAAATAATATTAATAATTAATTATCACACACAGAATTAGTTGCTGTATATTTTTTCTTTGGTATATTGGTATATTTTTTGGCTTTGATATATCTTTTCTGCTCTCTCTCTCTCTGTCAGGTGTCCTTAGCCTGCCTGAGGGTCTGACTCTGCACAGGGACCAGCAGCAGCAGCAGCGAGCGGGGAAGAGTGGAGAGGGAAACACCTTCAGTCAGACCGAGCTGCGCTCCATTGAGCAGTGCTTACTGGCCACGAGAGTGGGCAGCATCTCGGAACTCAGTGAGTCGCGTGTGTGTGTGTGTTAGTGGGCGTGATGGGAAAGGTCTGGTTCATTAACCTCTACTTTGATGCTCTCTGTACTCACTGTGCCCTTGAGCAAGGCCATTAGCCACTCACCTGCTGTAGTGGAGCTGCTCACCAGTGTCAGATGGTAACATGGATCATTTTTTAGACAATAGTGAACCTCCTACTCTTTAATAAGATCCATTAATAAGACCCAGTTGTGATTCTGTGGTGAGTCGAACAAATCAGTAGCAACAAACCATCACAGAGGACTGTGTCCCATTAACTATGACAGCCTGAACAGAGCCCTAAAATCCAAGCAGCAAAATGGACGTAAGCTGTTATTAAATTTTATTATGTACACTTCCTTATTCTCCAGTGACGGGTCCAAATGTGTTCTTTATAAAGGGCCTGTGGTGCATCAGTTTTGTAGCTGACTGGTCCACAAACCCTTTATATAGGTTGTAAAATCTTCTGAAGTCTGATGTTATATAACATTATATAATAATGTGTAATACTGGCAGTCCACTCAGTCTGTTATATTTCTACGGTAGCCCTGAATGGACACACAAAGCCCTTACTCTACAGAGACTGCCTTTAGCTGCTATAGCTTTGCACATTCTCTTGAAAGGGGGTGGTTCCAATCAGTAATTTCACCACTAGATGTCACTATAACCTTCACATTGGTCCTTTAATTAATGACATTTTAATGATTTTGGTCTGACACTATCATTCCAAAGGCAGAATACATGAGTTGATGAATATTTGTGAGATTCAGATATTTTTTCTGAACATCTTCATCATCAATATATTATACCAGCTGGATGATGTTACTGGCTGATATGATAATATGATGTTTAATAAGGCACTCTATCAGGAGATCACTGTATCCCAATCTAACTGTGTGCTTGTTTATGAGCGAATAAGGGGAGGTGCAGCGTCAATGAGAGCAATTCTAATGAACCACAGCCATTCATTAAAATGAATGATTTTAGCTTATGAGTTTGATAAGTCCTCCAAAAAAGTTAATTGAATGTCTGTCCTCACATTGTTCTCATTATTCAAGAAATAATGGGCATCTCAGTGCTTTACAAATGCATTTATATAGTATGAAGATATTTACATAAGCACATTAAATAATATTTTTTTCTGCCTTATTGATTATCCAGTATGTTAATAGAAAGTGCAGCTAAAGTTCAGTAGAAGCCCTTCCTGAGAGATTCCAGGTTTTTTTTCTGGAGGAGAAACTTGAACTTAAATGCTGATCATGCCTCAACAATTTTATGCAGTGCCAAGCTTTGTTTCACAATCTAGTGAATACAGAACGTTCCCAGTTGATATAATCGGATGTAATCACAGAATCAAGACGCTGATTCGAACGGTTTTATCTTTGCTAATGTGCGAGTCGTTCCAGAAAAAAACAGCAGCGTCCACTGAAAGAAGAATAACAAATCATCAGACAGAAGCACACACAGAGAGAACACATCATCTCCCAAAGTGCATGACGAAAAAATAAAATCCCCCAACCACCATCCAGGCTAAATAATGGGGAAAGGGTCAACTGTGCTACTGTTGTCATGGTATCAATATGTATAAGAAAGGCCTGGGAAAATATTCTATGAATATCTTGTGTAAACATTTATCATCACAATAAGCAGATAGGCAATTTGTCTCACTGTATGTTTTCTCAGGAGCGACGAGGCAAACGGCCAGTCCTCTGTCCGTGTTGTATTGATGAGGTCAAGCAAGGACTCATTCTGTTATGTTGACACTGCAAACACACTGTGAGACAACAGAGCAGCTGATGGATAATAGCACAGCTTAAGTCCTGCCGTAATGTTATCAGCTCTGGATAGGAATTCTGTAAATAAGTACAGGCAATGCAGCTTATACACTAAAACAAAAATGAGAATCATTTAGAAAAGCAGAACCAAACAAGCTGCTCATAGGCACGGTTACATTTGCATCCTGTCCACTGACACTGTTTTGCTTTGGCATTTAGACACAGTCTTAGAGGTTTAGTGGCTGATTTACCTCTTTGTATTTTCTCTTACCAAAATGTCAAATTAGCATGTTTGTTATGACCAACCTGCTAATTCTGAAATAATTAGGATAGTCAGTGCATCATCATCATCATTATCATCAGTCACATTGTAACTCAATATGCTGCTAATCTTGGACAAATCTATTCTTAGACACAGATAGAGGATACACAGTGTAATAAATATAGGCTTTCTCCAAACATATGTAAATCTATACAGCTGAAAAATACCATGAAGTGAAAAAAGGGCAAATGGCAGTGACCTCAGTGTGCAGATTCATATGTCAGATGTCCTCAAACCTGAAGGGGGAGCTCTAATTCAATAGCAAGATTTGGCGCCACTGTTCTTGTTATGCTAAGCTAAGCTAAACACAGAGTCTCCTTTCTGTAGCGTTTATTATAAAACATCACATCATTACTTAGCTGCTGCATGAATGTAATGCATAAAACAGACTGTTTTCTGTATTTCCTTTTAACGCAACCATCAGCCAAATACCGAACCTTAATGAGACCACATGAGGTAAAATGTGAATGTTAAAAATTTTCCCGTCACTAGGCTTTTTTTAATAACTCATGTAAAGGTCAAGCTCTCTTCTCTCTTTTCTAAATTTCTCATCATGCTGTTTTTTTTACTGAGCTTTACACAGAAGCAATTTACAGAGGGAAGTCCTTGAGTCATTTCACTGATCTTCCTCCTGAGTATTTTGATGAACAGAACCCTTGAGTGCAGCGCATTGTTAAATAATCCCTGATTTTATCTGTTCAGCTTAATGTCACTCTTTTGTCATGTTGTTTACAAATGTTTGATTGAATTATTCTCAGTCAGCAATCCATAGACTTTATCAGATCATCATATCATTCTTTAATATGGAAAAGACCCTGACTATAAGACTTTGTGGGTTCAACTGGGTGTGTGATTTTTTTTCACTTTTCATATCACTTATTTCTTTCCTCTTTCAATTGTATCCTTTGGTGGAATCCGAGCTGTTTGCCTTGAAAGTGTTTCTACCAAGAACTATCAGACGTTCTTGGTAAAATGGCCATTATGGCCATCAGCGCTCTATGTAATATGCCTTGAAGGTCACTGTGGAAAAAATACCCTTTGTATTATTGTTTCTTTTAAATTCGGTCTGTCCTCACTGAAATATATTAGTGGTGTAATTTCCAGGTGATTGAAACAGCCTGCTTTTAAGTGGCTATTTGCCCTTTTGTAGTCATATGAATGTAGTAACCACAGAGGAAGAATTTTACAGGTGGAATATTACCTTTTAGTGAGCTTGGTGGTGTGATAATGACTGTGGACACTATAGCAAAGAGCTCTATAGACATTGACTCTCTTTTGGAGGCTGCCTCATGTGGCCATTTGATGAACTGCATATTTTCAGATTAAATATTCAACAAGGAGCTTTTCTTTCTTACCAAGTGACTCAGCATAAGTGAAAAGAACAATGAAATACAGCCCATAGATGCTGTTTGGAGACACACAAAACGTCACATAACACATTTGAAGCGTTTGTCAGACTCTGTTATTTATTTTGCCCACAAGAATACTTTGTAGTCTGTAGAAGAGTGTGGAATAGCTGCATAATATCACCCTCTGAGTATGTTTTCTTTCTCTAATAGAGACTCCAGAGAGCTCTGACAATCCAGACAGGTTACTGCAAGGGCACCCTGCTTGTTCCTATCATACAGATTGTTGTGTATGGCATGAACTCTCTCTGAAAAGTAAAACAGTTAACAATAAGGAAAGCGCCCTCCCTTCCCCCCCTCCACTCACAGCATTAAAGCTCCATAAAGAGACTGCTTATGTCCTCCTCTTGTTATATGTAGCTAAAACGCTGTGGTTATTTTCAGATGGGCAACTGCAGGAAGAATAGCTTAGCATCTTGTTGAGTCAGAACGGCCACAGGCGACCATTAAATGTAATCACGGCCGCATAGCAGCAAGTAATTGAAACACAGAAACCGATATGATGACAGCAGCTGCGCAGTTCAGCATCAACTAGAATACAATTGTTCCATCAGGGGTGACTGTATTTTCTTGTCCTCACTATTAAACATTAAGCAGCCTTCACGCTCTCTGAAGTAATGAGCAGTTTGGTTGTTATGTGACTGCTGCATTGGTAGTTAGTGACCTTAAAGGTGCCACCTCTTGTAAAACTCTTCGTAAATAAAAGCAATACTGACATATGTGTGGAAAAGAAAACAAAAAGATATAACCTGAGGAGCATGATTTGATGTGTGCGTCCGCCGCTTCTCCCTTTTCTTGAATTAAACACCGTTGATTAAAGCTTTGAATCTTTAAATAATGTTGTTTCTTATTAAATGACATCATGTCTTTACCTTGTGATTCTCTATGTGGTCACCAAAAACTACGGGTTAATCCTTTTTTTCCCCCAGCACTTCTTTCCATGTGCACCTGCTGAAGAGGCTTTCTCAGCCTCCTTCTGCCAACGCAGGAAATGTCACAGAGCAGCATAAATAAGACATGAGAGCTGGCTGTCACTGACCACCTCAGCTCCCCTTACAGAGCTTCACGGGGCACTGTTACAAGCTTATCTGTATTCCCGTCGGTGCAATTAAGAGAGAAAGGCGAAACAGGAAGTAACACAAGGCCTTAACTTTAAATTCATACAGGAGCTGGTCATTCCTGTCATAACATATCCTTGTTCATTGTATCACAAGACCATGTCCGTCACATTCCTCTATCAGCACAGAACTCCTCTTCCTGAAGGACAGTTTGGGAGATTGACTGTTTTATTGCATGAATGCTCTTCCCTCATTCAGGCATCCTTTTCACACTCGCTTCTCACATTGTCAAGGCTAAATGGAATCTTGGCAAGCACCAAATAGAGCAATTTTGATGCTAAACAAACCCTTTTGTCCATGGGAATGACTGTTTGTTCCCGCTCTGTATTGTGTGTATGGGCACATATACAGTATAGTCCATTTATGAAAGAGTCACACTGTAATACTTTTATTTTTTTTGCCTTGAATAGTATCAGACTGACCAGAACAATATGTCACCAAGTGTTTCCTTTTTTTTATATATATATCGACCCCCTGCTTCAAAAATTTCATTACATTTTTTCATAGTGCAGTTGGCCTAGACAGGAAGGAGAAGCAATTTGACAGCATTCAATGAAATGGGATTTGAGTTCTTACAGTAATAATACAGGGTAAGCACAGTCAATAACAAAGGTGCCACAGTCATGACAGAAACAGGATGTCTGTGAATGAAACTTCCAATTGGTTTCTGATGAATTGCACTAAAGTTTCCAAGAATATTCATATTTTTTAGTAGCAGAGTCTTCTCGAGGTTTGATGTTTGAAACCCAGCTGGATGACCTTAAAGTACTAACAAATTATGCAGAGGAAAAAGCTTGAAGTATAGCTAATGTTTATCCATAAATATTCATTCTTTGCCCAGTGCAGTCCTGGGCAATGCTCATTCTGCTGCTTTACTCCTGTTGTGATCTGCACAGAAAGAACTGGGATGAACCCTGTCTTATTCCTGACTGTGTGTGTGTGTGTGTGTGTGTGTGTGTGTGTGTGTGTGTGTGTGTGTGTGTGTGTGTGTGTGTGTGTGTGTGTGGAAACTCTCCATTTCCCCTGACAGAGTGAGCTCTAAAGGGGGGTGGAAGCAACAAGGATGATTCCCCCGATGTCTCCTTAAAGGCCATGTGCTCAAAATATTCCCGTCTTATCCATTTTCTAGCTTGTCTAATTTCTTTTTCTCACTGTCTGTGTGTGTAGGTGACCTAGTGTCTCGGGCCATGCATCACTTACAGCCGTTGTACATGAAGAATCAAAACAATGGGACGCCGATTCACCAGAAGAGTAATGTGATTCACTGGGCGCCCGAAGCCATCTATACACTGTGTTACTTCATGCACTGCCATCAGATGGAGTGGGAGAACCCCAATGTTGAACCATCCAAGGTTACCTTACAAACAGAGAGGTGAGAAGCAAACACATTATATAGATAAAATCACATCAGTCTGCTTGTTTTCTATATTTATGTCTCTAAATCCCAACTATAAACTGATCCTGTTAAAAATTGTAGGAATGGAAAAACAAGTGATATCCAAAAAGACTATAATTCAAAGAGAAAGAAAGAAAATAAATAATATATTTGTGGCTTAGTTTGCTTTTGAAAAATAAGTGGTTCTAAAGAAATAGCTACAATAGGTTCTTATCCCCATTTATGCCACCAGTGGGAAACTATTTTTATGTTTCTTTAATCTATCATCTGGATTTCTTTGAAAAATTGTTTGGAGAATAGCATTACTCATAGAAATCATTCATAACAACCACTTTTATGCACTTCTCATTTTTGGACACCGATACTAAATTGCAATACATATATATCATTGTGACCGCATTTTGATGTCGGACCAGTCTGCCGCTACAGTAACTTTCTGTTGGAACAGACCACATGGATCAGCCTTTAGTAGCCACGTGCATCAATGAACCTTGCCTGTTTCAAAAGTAAACAAAAAGCTTCAAAAAGAAAAAGCTGGTATGTCCTAAATGAAGCTTTTATTGTGAAATGAATGCCTTCATCTCTTACATGAAACTGCTTTGTCTTAAATGAACCATAATCTCTCTCCAACCTGAGAAACAACAATTTGAAGTGGAATCAAACATCTTCAATCAGCAGGTTTGCTACACAGCCTGTAACAGAACACCTAAAAGTATTTGTGATAGAAGAGAAACGTCATGTAATATAGCACAAAGTATTGGAAAGAGTTAGTTGTTCTTGGAATAAGAAAGACAATTGTTACTTATTGTGTCTACTGGCATCATAATTGAGCTGTCAAAAGCTGAACAAGGCAAAGAAATACAAATGTCTAATATTGATTAATCCATCAAACCCTTTCACCTCATTTTCTACCATGCAGCAAATATATTGCATTTTTATTGCATTTTTAATGTTCAGTTGGACGCTAATAAAGAAACTGTGAGGGCACGGTGAGACACAATTTACACTCCTGCATATGGGCTCATTCTCACCTCGGCTTTACAGACACAGTCCGTTGCTGATGCTGTGCACACTGTTCTTCTCTCAAATAGCACACCAGATGTTTTCCTCTGGATGGAAAGCACAGATTTATATATTGTGTTGGCTACTTCAGTGAGTCCTCTGGGTGACCTACTCAGTGGCAGGAAGGGGCTGCTGGAGCATGCATACATGGACACGTCAGTATTGATAATTACCAGCACTGACGTAGTAGGAGCTGTAAGGACTCTGTTGGTGACTTGTGTCTGAGTGACATAAGGATTAGACCATGTTTCCATGATGTTAATTCCCTTGATCCTTCATCATTTTTGGACGGAACAGTTCTCACGTTATTTGCAGTTTGTATTCATGAATGTGGTTTCCGATTTTAGGAGCTTTTTCTTTTTCTTTTTCTTTTCCTTTTTTTTTTTTTTTTTTAATACCCACTGTATTTCTAACACTTTGGTGGAACCCTTGCCTGTCAGCTTGCAACATCTCTTGGAGACTGGGCTGACAGTAGAGACTGAACAGTCCTCCTCTGAGTCTCCCACATTTTATCACCTGCAGCGAAACAATTTATCAGCTAATGTGCGTCCCAGGTGACCCTGACAGTCACACAGAGCTGAATTCTGGGAAATCCAGTTTCCTTCAAGAATGTCACCCATTTTATTACTGTGCATGAAAGAGCATCGCATGAAAATAGCCAGACCTTGAACTAGAGTTTCCATCAGGGCCTGTGGGAAGGAATGTATCACCATTTTTACGTTCTCCGCCTCTTGATTAGGTGGTGTGCACTGCTCTATATCATGTGTCTTTAGGTCAAGCCCCTTTTGAAGTGAGTAAAGCAAAAGTGTTTCTTAGCTTATCAAGACACTCCCATCAGCCTGGAGTAGATTAGCGGTTAATTTAAAATGAGTGACAGATGTGAGTTAAGCATGTTTCAAGGACAGGCCAGATATTAAGACGTCCTTTGTTAATGTAACATTGTTAAATGTTATATCAACACGCTGTATATGTATATATGACAGCTCATACAAAAACCCATGATCAGCCTCAGCAGGATGAAACCGAACAGACGTTTACATGATTAAAAATATTCATCCTCATTTTCAGATTTGATGGCGTGACTTACATCTGGTTTTGAATAATGTGTTGATGACAGCTCATTGTTTTTTTTTGTTTTGTTTTTTTTTATAGCGTGCTGTCAGTATACACTAAAGAAGGTCAGAATGTAGCATCATGCATATGTATCTTCATGCATATGGATTGTACGTGGCTGCAGTAAACACTGACGCAGGATGAATGGATGAGAGAAGCAAACAGAAGGCCTGAAGGAGAAGAAGTCTAATTTGTTAAATTTGTAGAGAAAATTGAGTTTCAGGAAGTAATGACAGGAATTTCTCACCATTACTGACATTTTATAAACAATCCATGAGTTATACAGTGTGTTTGTTACATGATAGGAGAAAACTTGACTAAACAAAAAATTTTTTTGTAATTCTAAGTGTGCTAATGCTAACTGGCTATATGCAAAAGCAAATTACATTCTACTACTGAGGAGACAGGAAGTACCATCAGCACTAACCGTTACTTTGCAGTCATGTGGAGTCACTTGACTGGCTTCTAACTAATTTGACATATACTGTATATGGGGAATACATTTTTACAGGAGCCTCTGGGGGTCTGAGGCCTCTGGTCTTTCGATCACATTTCCCAGTTGGAAATCTGGCCCGGACTCTGACGGTTCTGTTTCCTCCGGTTTAGCTTTAAATGTCTGACACGCTCTCTTAAGCTTTTCAGTGAAAGCTCTTGTGTCGGGATGGACTGTCTGATGGCTGCTTCCTGTCTCTGCCTGAGTGCTGCAGTGCTGTACCGATGAAATATAATAAACAATATATCATAATTTGACTTTAAAAGGTTTTCATAAATATGTAAACTGTGTATATCAGCATGCAGTAAGTGCAACCTATAATGTATAATATACAGCCCATTAAAAGCAAAGCAAATGCAACACTTGACCCTGAAAGTATTGTCATGATGCAACTGGTTTAGCATCAGAATGTGTTTGAATAGGAACCCTTATGATGCATTATGCATTATGATATGTGCTCATAAACATCAGCACAGTATTATAAAGTATTATAACATCACTGTGACAGGCTTTAGTTCTCATGGATTATAAGCACAGAAAGCTTTTTCTACTTTTATTCATCACCTGTAAACTATGGTATGGGTAATGTTGGTGGCATTTCAGTGAGTCTGGGACTGGTGTACAGGTCTTTTGATTTCACTTTCTAAACTAGAGTTCATCCTGTTCTCAAACATGAGCCTCACTGGGCAATATCTCCAAAATAACACATGCAAATTCTGTCTTAGGTAGATTTTTCTCGCATGTGCCTGGGCACATTAAGTACCTACTGAAGTTCTGTGTGTGTGTGTGTTTGTCTGTAACTACTGGAACATGTGCCTCTCTCTCCCCCTACAGGCCGTTCATGGTGCTGCCGCCTCTGATGGAGTGGGTGCGTGTGTCCGTGGTACACACCGAACACAGACGCAGCTTCACTGTGGACAGCGATGACGTTCGGCAGGCGGCCAGGCTACTGCTGCCCGGAGTGGACTGTGAGCCACGCCAGCTCCGGTACGACTGTGAGCAGTGTGCTGTGCCTCTAAGCAACACAACCAAACACATCAGTTACACAAGTAAAGAGATGCATATTTCTCAGACACTCCTCCTCCACCTCTGTTGTGTTCGAAAATAATGCTGGTCAGGTGTTTTTTTTGTGGTGGGAAAATATGGCGCGCTGCACACAGTCATAATAGTCAGCGTGAATCACTTTGCGTGCTTTGCCCTTCAGAACGGATGACTGCTTCTGTGCCTCGAGGAAACTGGATGCTGCTTCCACTGAGGCAAAGTTCCTGCAGGACTTGGGCTTCCGTATGCTCAGCTGTGGACGCACAGACCTTGTAAAGCAGGCTGTCAACCTGCTAGGGCCGGATGGTATCAACAGCATGAGTGAGCAGGTTAGAGACTCAGTCAACATATTAAATAATTCATATGCAGGCACATTTATAGTCACGTTAAACCCACACGCCCACACACACATAAAGAAACAGCCTGTGGAAGAGTATCCTTTGTTTGCACGCTAAACTCCTTTACGTCTGAGCTAGGTGAGCAAAAAAGCAGTCATACATATTAAATCTCATTCTGACGTATTTTTCCTGCAGCTTTCCTGCCAAGGAGCTTCATATTAAATTATGACTACCACCTCCAGTACAGTAAATCATCAGGGGTTTGCTGAAAGTGCAGCTCACGATTTTCCATGGGAAAGTCAACATTTAGTTTGGGGCTGATCTGAGCGTGCGTATTTCTGTCATGCAGCTGCTGCAGGTGTCTCACATGGCCAGGAAGACATATTGATTCATATGGCAGCCAAAAAAAAAAAAAAAAAATCAATAGCAGAATATTATGCTTTTAAAATTCAAGTCATTCGGAGCAGAACTGTCAAGGATACAAGTTTGGAAGTCTGTATCTTGAACTTCTTTTGTTCTCTGTGTCTGTAGGGGATGACCCCACTCATGTACGCGTGTGTCCGTGGAGACGAGGCCATGGTGCAGATGCTGCTGGACGCAGGAGCAGATATTAATAGCGAGGTAATCAAAACAATTCTGATTTTAAGAAGTCAGAAAAACTCGGTACACTTCGTTTTTTTTATAAGAAGAAGAAGATGCATGATAAAATGATATTTAACAGTAAGTTTTTAGAGAAGACTATTTTTTTTGTGTTGTCCCACAATGGAGAAAACCAAGCATGTCGTCCTTCATCTCTTCTTTGTCCTCTCCCATGTGTGACGCTGCTAAATGTGTAAGAGGTGAGGATCATGAGGCACTGACTGTCCCCCTGTACAATGAAACTCATTTGAGTATTTAGAGCGTGAAAAAGTGACACAGAGTTTTCACTGCTGAGTCACGTTTTTTCAGTCACAGTAAAAAAAAAAAAAAAAAAAGAGAGAGAGAGAGCATTAAAGCAAACTGAATCCCTCACAGAGTGTGAGATGACTGTGTGCGGACATCGGAGAGGCCGTTCAGCTAAGGCCCCATGATCCTTATCTTCGTTAGTCACTCTGCATGTTCCATCAGTTGCTGTGTGTGCCAGAGCTGATTTGCAGCCCAACGCATCCATGACCACTGACCAAATCACAAAGCACTGCCGACTCATATAAAGACCCACTTACAGATTCATTCATGCATCATGATTTGAAGCTGGTTAAGATAATAAAGATTGCGCAAATATAAGATGGACTCGTTATAATACTATATAAAATTTACAGTGTCATTTTGTTGCATAATGTAGGCACAACTAAAATATGGTTCATACTGGATATTAAATGTTAGTTCATGGGCAAACAAATTTTTTTTATTATTAATTTGATAGATATGATTATTATAATTGTTTGTTTGTTTTATGTACTGTACATTTTTATTGAGGTTGTTCTCTAGATCAACATGATAACTTAGCTTTAGCAACACAACTAATGGGACATTTCAAGGATGGCAAACTAATTGTTTGATGCTATTGGTCAACGAAAGTGGACGAGGATGTTATGAATATTTAGTATTTAATACCAGCACCCCTTATTAACATGCTTTGTACTTATTATGCCATGTTATTAGGTAAGGATACCCCAACTTTGCCAACTGGTACCTAGCTCATGCAACAAAATGACATGTTATCAAATATTTCATTCACATGTGTCTGTCCACCTTCCTACCCAAAACAATCTAAGGACAAATCCATGTCTTTATGCTTTGTTCATGTGTCTTATGTGTGTCATGCTTTAAATGTGCCTGACCCAATCCAAATAGTGTAGCAGTCTGGTCAGAGTTCTCTCTGACATACCCACAGTGGAGATTGAAAAGATCAGAGTGAAACCATTAGGACAAGGCCTAACGAGACAGATCAATCCATGGTGTTCATTAGTAGGCGAACACGTTGACAGGATGTCCTCTGCAGCTCCAGGGTTCCTGGTTAATTACTCTCCTGTAAAGCTTCCTGTCCCCCTTCTCTTTTCCCTGCAGCTGCTTGTCTTGTGCTCCATAGGCCATGTAGTAGTTTTAATGGCTTCGTATCTCTCTCCCTCACCTTTGTCCCTCCTACCTACCCAACCCACCTACCTGTGTCCCTTCCCCAGGTGCCAAACTCAGTGCACAAGCACCCCTCAGTCTTTCCCGAAACGCGGCAGGCGACGCCCCTCACTTTCGCTGTGTTACACGGACATGTGCCTGTGGTGCAGGTAGTGACGTCCTTCCTCACCTGTGACTCTCTCATCATGACCTCTTGTTGTGCTTCAGCTCATGGTTGGTCATCATCGTCCTTTTTTTTTTGTTGTCATCAGAGCTTCTCAGTGGTGGTGGTGGTGATGATGATAATTGTTCTCCACTATGGGTTTTCTCCTTTTTTTTCTAAATTGAGCTTTTATTTATGTGAAATACATTGGGATTATTTTTAAATCTTTAAATAGGTAATTTACTCCCAAAGTCAGAACATTCCTCCTGTCAATGTGAGTAAATGGATAAGACTGCATTTAGTGAGTGGAAAGTGGAAACACAGCAGCCTAATTACAATCGAACTCATTTAACTAATTCACTTTGCCCTCTAAGTGATCTGTCCATTGGATTTTCAATCATTAAATTCTAATGGAACATGTTTAAGCCATGTGATGTCACAGTTTGGTCTTTATGGATGTCAAATAAAGGAAACAATAGTTTTAAAAAAAAAGATTGAATTAAGGGTGAAATCATACAATGCCATTAACTATATAAACATGCCATGCACAGTGTTAGTAAATGAGTGTATTCATTTTTTGTTTTAATATATGCACAGTCAGTTATATAAAGCTAGCCAATGTAATGTATTAGAGTTAAAACAAATGTGAATGAACTAGAAACTTATTTAAAATGTAAAACAGTACTGAGATAGAGGAATCTTTGTGCTTGACATGGTGTTAAATATCAAATATAATATTTTTTTGCTGGTAATAACCAGAGGTAACAACCTCTGCAGGAATCCTCACAAAAGTGCCTGTTAGGAGGTGAGTCTTTCATGCCTCCAGGGCTTACAGGAGTGTTTGAGCTGACAAGAACAGATTTTACTAAAGAAGCCAGGCTTTTTTTTTTTTTTTTTTACATGACTGGAGGAATCCACATAGACCACAGTGGCACACAGTGACTTCAACATAAGACTGCTGTGTGGGAGTAGTATCAATCCAACTCACACCAAGTGAGCAAATAAGAGTCTTACCTACTCAGAAATAATATGAATGTCACATTAGTGACTGGCGAACCATGATGAGGCAGAATGAGATCTTCTAGCCTGACCCCTCCTTTCCCTCCTCTTATTCTCTACCTGTCTCTTTGCCATCATACTCACCTGCGTCTCCACCTGCAGCTGTTGCTGGATGCCAAAGCCAATGTGGAGGGATCCCTACAGGACGGGATGGAGAACTACACCGAGACCCCACTGCAGTTGGCGGCTGCTGCAGGTACACAATCACAGCCGTCCAACTTTACAACAGCATGCTGACAGAAGCAGCTGGCCATCTATAACCAGCTGATAACAACAACACCTGACTGTCAGCGTGATTATTGGCTGAGTTATGACTTCAGAGGCTTAGTTATCCTGAGGGCTGGGGAAAAAAAAAGACAAACAGAGGCCTGAAGGCAGTTTAATCTTGTTGTGTACATAGAAACTCAGCCAATGGTTTGTCCTGTGCAGGTAACTTTGAGCTGGTGAGTCTTCTCCTGGAACGTGGGGCTGATCCCATGGTGGGAACCATGTATCGCAACGGCATCTCTACTGCACCACAGGGAGACATGAACTCCTACAGCCTGGCAGCGGCGCATGGACACAGGTCGGCAACGCACACACGTGCAATCATCACATTTACAAGTGAATAATCAGAAAATACAGCCAGTTTGCTGAGTACGCGCTGTGTAGTCAGGGTGTAATCTTGTTTACGTACAAACACAAACACAGCAGAGCGTGTCCATGAAATTAACCTGAATGCTGAATGGATTCTTATGTTTACTGCATCATTACACAGCTGTTTTTTTCTCCTCAAAATTGGCCTATATAACCTCTGCACTTCTGGAATGTTAACTTCTTTATATATGATTTATGATCAGCTGTCCAGTTGTGTCTTCCAACAGGCAACTTAAGAAGCACTAAATTGTAACTGTACTTGATCTTAACTATTCAATGGCTCTTTTAGTCTTTTTTTAATTAGATGGCTGAAAACCAAACTCTGCTTTGAAATCCTAAGCTTGCATATATATATATATATATATATATAGCAATAAAAGATTTGCTAATGGGTTATCAGTAGTATCCATTTCATTTGTTCTAATTCTAAACATGTGACATTCACTCAAATGATATTTTCGTCTTTGTAGAAACGTGTTTCGTAAGCTGCTGTCCCACACAGAGACGGACAAAGGTGACGTCTTGTCTTTGGAGGAGATTCTTGCAGAAGGTTCAGAGCTTGAAGGTAGAAGTTCATCTCAGATGGACTTGATCCGGACTGGGAAAGCCAAACTCAAAGCCCTAAAAGAAGCCATGTACCACAGTTCCGAACATGGTCATGTGGACATCACCATAGATATACGCAGCCTCGGTGGGTTTTTACATTTTCACCTTATCCCTGCATGTTTGTGTGTATGCGTGTGTTATGTGTTTCATGTCTGTGGAACTATTTCCCCAGGAGTCCCATGGACTTTGCACACTTGGATGGAGTCTCTGCGAACATGTTTCCATCAGCACCGCAGACCTCTGATCCAGGGTCTTCTGAAGGAATTCAGCTGCATTGAAGAAGAAGAGTACACTGAGGAGCTCATCACGCATGGCTTACCTCTCATGTTCCAGATCCTTAGAGCCAGCAAGGTACTTCTTCAAATACACAGGATCAGAGCAGTAAAAATAAGCTGCATGCAGATTCCAATCTTTAAAGCATTCGTATCTCCATTCCCCCTTTTTTATACTGTATATATGCCCTGTTTACTGACTGACTGATGGCGTCCTCTCTTTTGTGTATGAACATAGTCAGGTCATCTGATTTAGTGGCAGACAGAAGCCCAGAGGCCTGCTCAATTTCAATTACCTTAAATGATAATGATTTATGAAAGGCGTCCATCCCTCTCTGTTGCACCTCATTAGATCAGGGCCCTGTCTCATTATTTAAGCTCCTGAATCCCTATGAGTCAGATCTAAAACAGCACATCGTCGCCCTGTCTAGCGCCTCTGTTTGTTTTGTTTTGTTTTGTTTCCTTGCCCTGCTGGCGTGATGGGTTTTCGCTGCTGCTATCAGAGAAAAACAACAGATCCACAGAGACTCACATGTACAGTATGTGCAGGTGCAACACTCTGGCCATCCCACTCTTCTGTTGCTGCAGTCCTTGTCTCTATTGATGTATGGCTAGGTCGGCTGACCTTCATCTCTCTGAGGGCCTCAGTGGACTCTTGACACTGTTTGAACCATCATGACGAGCAGAGACGTAGTGGTCATTTGTCTTTCCTCTGCTGGACAGTTTGCTGCCTCACTTCACTGAAACCTTCAATGAGGAGCTCAGTGTTTATTTTCCTCCACCTCTTTCTTTTTATTGTCTGCAGAAACACTTGCAATCAGTAAGACCAAGCCACCTGCCACTCTATCGTGTGTGACTTGTAGTTGCAGTTGCACATATTAATGTAAAGTTGGGAATAAGGAGATCTCATTCTCCTTCATTAGTTGTGCCTGCCTGTTCATTCTCTATTCCAATAATCTCTGAGGAGCTGTGCCTCTAAGAACCCAGATATTCATCTGGATGCCTTTCGGGGGTGTGAGATGCCCATTAATATGTGACAGATGCTTGAATAAAGTGAGTGCTGAGTCTGATATGGCTGCAGATGCTTAACCTCCCTCGCTGCTGCTGATTGCATCAGGATTGTTTGTGTAGGAGAGGAATGTTGTGCTTGCATAACGTGGACTCCTGAATGATGGCTGAGCTTTCAGAGCGAGCTCTCCTCAACTTCTGTTCTTGCTCTTGTTTTTGTCAGAATGAAGTCATCAGCCAGCAGCTGGCTGCAATATTCACCCAGTGTTACGGTCCTTATCCCATCCCCAAACTGTCAGAGATCAAGAGGAAGCAGTCATCACGCCTGGGTGAGCACCTGTCTTTATCATCTAATCTTAGTTTAACAATAAAAATACAACATTTACGGAGCACAGAAGCATTATTCTACAATATATTCACAAGGCAGCCCTACTTGCAATACTGTGCAAGTGTACAGAACTCCATCTAGTGTTCAAAAGCTGGAATAACAGTTGCCAAAATATATCAACAAGTAGCTGAAATGTGTCTAGATGGCTGGTAAGGCTAAGTTGTACACCCTGTTTGCTTCTGTTTTTTATAATTATCAGAAAAACATCAAGTTTTTCTGGCCATGTGTCTTTCAGATCCTCACTTCCTGAACAATAAAGACATGTCTGATGTCACCTTTTTGGTGGAGGGGAAACCTTTTTACGCTCACAAGGTTCTACTCTTCACAGCATCCAGCAGGTACTAAAACATCAGCTTTAAATTACACTGAGAGTTGTATATGATCCAATATTCTGAATGTAGCAATGGTCAAGCACTTAGTATGCTGTATTGATGCGTTGTAGTGATGTGATGTCAGTGTTGTACCATGTTTCATCATGCTGATCTATGAGGTGTTGGTTTTTCGTCCCTCTGGGATCCTGATGTACATTTCACTCCCCTGTCATGTGACATTCATGACAGCTAATCAATCCTGTCAATCAATCTGTAATCTGTCAAATATACTGTTGATGTCATATCCTTAGAGACAACATAACATACATGAAGCCTCATTTTAAGCCTTTCACTTCTGATGAATTTCCCTTTTTAAATGTCTTTTACTCTTTTTTTTTCATTTTATTTCAAGGTTCAAATCTCTTCTAGCGAACAGACCTTGTGGTGAAAACACATGCATTGAAATCAGCAATGTCAAATATCACATCTTTCAGGTAGTGTAATGACTTTTACTTTAAGCCTCCGGTCTTTATAAATGCATTTTTTATTACTGTGTGTAATATGTGTCTTCTCTGTGCAGCTTGTGATGCAGTATCTGTACTTTGGAGGGACAGAAGCTCTGCATATCAGGAGTACAGATGTTATGGAGGTTAGAACATTAGTGTCAGTATATTCATTTTTATCCTAAGAGAATTCTGAGTCGATTTTCTTTTCTTTTTTTTCAGCTTCTGTCGGCTGCTAAGTTCTTCCAGCTGGAAGCGCTGCAGAGGCACTGTGAGATCATCTGCTCAAAGAACATCAACACAGAAACCTGTGTTGAGATTTACAACCATACCAAGGTAATCACAACACATTAGAATTAATGCATGAGCAGTTAGTGCTGCTGCACATTATGTTACAAAGTGTCACACAACATTGCAAAGTGTTTCAGGTAAGTGTTTGCGTGACACTGAACTGTTGCTGTCCATCTGCGTAACTGTTGTAAATTCCTCAGTCTGCTTTAGAAACACTAGAAGGGAAAAATGGATTACATTGTAGCAAAGTACAATACAAATAGTTAATTGATACAAAATAGTTTCATATTGTACATATTGTACCTTTAATGTAACGTGTCATTACATTAAAGGTAAGAAATCTAAAGCAACTTGCCGTAAAATCCCCCTAATAAGTGACAGAGAATAATCAGAAATAATGTTCATATAACATACTGAACTCACCAACAACAACAGTACAGCTAAAATATTAAAAAAAAAATCTTTTGCAGACTGTAAATCATGTTGATGTTTTGAAATCATTGAGCTACAACGGTGGAGGCAACTAAACCTAAAATGCCTCGCTACAAATCACAAAAACACCAATATGAAGTGGGAGGCAGAGTGAGGGTCTATATCGGAGATGAACTCAATGATTAGCAAACGAACTTACAGCATGGGATTCGACGCTAGCCATAGTCGCTCCTCGCTCATTGCTAACGGAGGAAATGCCAACCGCTCTGTCGGCCTCGAGTCTGGATGGGAGGGGTATTTTGAATTTGAGCGTAGCAACCGTTTTTGGCCACATTCTTACATATGGCGCCTTAAGGTGAAATGATGTGATATTATAATATGAACTTTTTCACTTTAAAATGTTATAACTTAAACACAGGTGAAAGAAATGAAATCATGAAATCGGATGACAAAAAAATGGTGTCCACTCAGTGATCATCTGTGCTCTCGGTCTCAGTCGGATTTTCTGGATCTTTGTCTAAATCCACTAGAAATCTCATCTCTTCTGCCTTTCTTGCTGCTGTGTACTCTGGCTGACTGTCATCAGCCGATACACTTTAGTATCATAACTAACAGCTCCTGTCCTCATAGAATCACAGCTTGTAGTTCACATTAAAGCAAAAAGACAGACAACATATTAAAGCTGCTCTATCCTTGTTTCCGAGTTATAAGGGTTAAACTGTGTCATCACAGCACTATTGCCCTCTTTTCTTCACAGTTTCTTGATGCATCAGATCTTGCATCCTATATAGAGGGCTACTTCCTAAAAAACATGGTAATCCTGATTGAGCTGGAGCCGTTCAAACAGCTGCTTTATGACACGCCTCCTGAAGGCCCCGGCTGCGACATCCTGCAGGACCTGGAGAAAACTCTGGCCATCCGTATCCAATCCATCCACCTGTCCTCCTCCAAGGGATCCATTGTTTGAGATCCTAATCTGAACCCTGGAAATGAGTATATTTACTAGGGAGCGACACAACACTGTATTGACATGTATCTGAGTCACAGATCATTACAAGGAAAAAAGGGATTGGTCGATCTTTGTCTCTGTGAAGCTCATCAGTTGCTAACATGCTTCTTGTTATCTTAGCAAAGATGTTTATATATGTCTACTAACATGACTGTCATAAGATAGCTGTATTATGCCACAGTTTGCCAATAACATATATTTACTGTAACAATGTCCATTTGTGACTGGATGAGGTCGGGAGTCAAAGGAAAAGTCTTGAAAACACAACCTCACGCTATAAGCCATCAGTGTGTCCTTGGATATGAGGAAGAATCGCTGTGATTATTTGCTTGGACTTGTACAAAGTAATGACTTTGTATATTTGTCGGTCACTTAGTTTAATAGCCAAACAACTGATGAGCTGTAATAATGTGACTGAAGTTTGTGGTAAATGTGTGATAAAGGTGAATATCTTTCCTCCACATTTACTGTGTAAATATTGTTGATAACAACAAGAAAAAAAAAGAATAATACAGAGCTATTGATAATGTAAGTTAATGTATATATATCCACAGATGTTTTCTCACGTGTCTTACTGTTGGATATTGCTGTAAAAAAGATTATGACGCTCATCTTTTAAATGTTTCAATGTTGCATGTCAGAGGGATGACTTGTTTTCAACCGTTTGAAGATTACACTGAGGAGGAGACGTCGTCAGCATGGCTCACTGTAAGTGTGTCGCAGTCACGTTTTTATTTCGTTGTGTATGAGAGGCTTCTGGCCTGGAATGTGATGCTGTCAACCGTTTTCCAGGGATTGTAAAATCACATGACTTGTATAATGTGTGACTTGGTCTTTCCTCTATAAAGATTAATATAAAGAACACTATGAATTTGCTCTTAAATCTATCTGACTCATATAAACTCCTCCATCTATAATTCTGTTTGATGTGAAATTTTGAAGGCTGTCCCGTTAGTATTTTGTTCTTCCCTTCTAAAAGGTTAAATCTCAGCTGGGTGTTGGTTTAATGTGGCACCCAACTGCACCACACACACCAATTCATGTTGGATAAATAGCCTGAAAAAAAAACATTCTTTATCCACAGCACACTCCAACAAAATGAGATTCCTTGTTTCAAACACAATCTTCCACTCTAAATATTCCGCTGTGTGTAAGTACTTCAAACTAAATCAGAGACACTGTTCAATGTTACTATCTATTTTCATCCATGTGAAAGTAGATTGTGTTGTATTTGCCAAAACATTTTATAAACAGATTTAAAAAAAAAAAAAAAGTCAACTGAATGAATATATGTTTCCAATCTGTTGTAACTTTGTTAGCAGCAGTGGTGAAAAACAGCAATTTTTCACTAATAGAAACTATAAGCTATTTTAATTCTCTTTGCCATATTTGTTTGTTCTCATTTACGACATGTTGTTCTGTCATGTTTTAGATAACTGAAACAATGTGCAGCTATGCTTGGGGGTGTAGAGTGGGTGTCAGATACAAATCAGTGAGAGGAAGAAAATCAGACATGAAGTATACCTTCAGATGTGAGTAGAAAGAGGTGCAGAGGACAGAGCTCGCCTTGTTATTTTCAAGTCCACTTTTGAGCAGTGAAGACGGTGCTGCTTGTCAAGATGCTACTTGAGAGAATTCCTCTCAAGCAAGAATGCACTCCATTCATTCATCTGCCTGGAGGTTCCCTTTGCCATCAGGTGCTGTTTGTTTTTAATGAATTCTTTTTTTGTTTGATACTTTTGCCAAACACGATGCTGATATTCAGTTTTCTCTGCATGACATAAATGTCAGGGCAGCGTTTGTTTGTCTCCATGATGTTTTCAATGTTCATAAAATGGTTTTGATACTATTATCATTATTCAGATATTAAATTCTGTCCCATTCAATCAAATCCTCTTTAATTTCCCCAGAAACTGTTGCAAAACACTCGAATGTGCATGGTATTTGCAGTGTGTGTGTGTGTGTGTGTGTCTGGGCGGAGACATTAGAATGGCGAGGGACGGGGTGACAGCAGTTGTTAAGGAGTTGCCATGGTTACAACCGCCCAGGAACAATGTTGAGCTGAGAATGCTCCAGAGTGTTACAGACTGAATGGATTCCTGAGGTGCACATACAAGCTACTTATACACACACACACACAACTGGCACACACACACAGACAGGATGTCGTCATACGGTCGGATTTGCTCCATGCAGATATGATCATTATCATCAGATTAGATGTGTGTCCGACAGGGTACCATGTGATTAAGCCGTGGAAACGTCTCTGTTGCCTCTTTTCTAAGGCACTGCTGGGCATCTTAATTTACTGGGCTCTGAACTGCAAATCAGTAACACCAGGGGAAGCTGTGAGGTGGGGAGAGAGGGGGGACAACACATTCATCTGTACATGCCAACACCAACAGTTTCACACTGTACCATCATCAGTGTTATAAAGTGTCCAAACTCATAACTTCGTGTGTTGTCATGAGCTTGATTCAGAAGGGCCTATTGTTCAGTTTTTTTGTGAGTGGGTTGATGTGCATGTGTGTGTGTGTGTGTATGAAGCAAATGGGAGGGTAAAAAGGTTGTTTGCCCTACTAACTCTGCCCCCAGTGCGAGCCCCTTCATCCTCCCCTTGTTGTCATGCACAGGCGCTCTCCCTTTGGCACAAAACAGGCTGGCAGCACAAGAGCCATGTGTTTTAGCTCCACGCTTTGAAGAGCTCAAAAAAAAAAAAAAAAACTTTCCAGAACTGTTTCTGAGAAACATCGTGTACTGAAAAGAGAGAGAGAGAGAGAGAGAGAGAGAGAGACAGAGAGGAGGGGAGAGGGGGTGAAAGACAGTGAAAGAGAAGGGGAGCTGCGGATAAACATCATGCTCTAACTTGATTTCACTTGTTGAAGGATACATTTGTTGGATAGTGACTGTGGAGATTCTGCAAGAGACACAACATCAGGTGAGTGTAGAGGAAGCTGGACAAAAAGGAGGGGGTTGTTTTTGTGTGTACTGCTATGATTCGCAGCCTAATAGTCTTTCAGTTTAATGCACTTTTCATTGATTTTTCCCCCCTCTGTATTACCATGTTGGAGTGCTCAAAGTCTCATCTTCATTTTAAAATAAAGTTAATAGCTGTTTAGAACTTTTTAAATGAAAGCTTAAAGGATTTTTATTTGTTATGTTCTTTCCCAGAGATCGTACAGATTTTCCCATTGAAGTTACAATGATGCAACGTGAGGAGCTGTCAGCCAGAGAGGAGTTCACCTATACCCACATCCCCACTCTTGAAAGAGGCAACGGGACACTGGGACGACGGGGAGACAGGGGAGCAGAGAGAAGACCAGACAGGGGGGAGCGGGATAGGCCTGAGCGTGACAGCTACACAGTGGACGTGAGGGCCAGTGACCTGCAGCTGGCCCAGCCGGAGCCTCTAAAGCACCCCTGCTTCAGCTACAGGGCCTGGCTCTACAGTGTCCTCATAGGGGTGAGACTAACAAAGGAGGCACAAGAAAAGATTTATCAGTTTAGTCCACATGAATTTAAAGGTTGAGGTGATTCTTTTTGTTCTGACAAAAGAGCACCCCAATCAAACAAATTTTGAAGTGGCAATAACAAATCTTGTTTTGTGCTTCCAACAAGGGAACGACATCCTGGATGGATGTGATTGGCTCACTTGCTGTCAGTATACCAAATGTCAGCAGTTTGTTTTTGGGTGTGTTAGTGTGCAACGTCCAACTTATGCATCTGGAGGTGTGTGTGTGTGTGTGTGTGTGTGTGTGTGTGTGTGTGTGTGTGTGTGTGTGTGTGTGTGTGTGTGTGTGTGTGTGTGTGTGTGTGTGTGTG
>JAVQJX010161921.1:0-10648 GCA_036025115.1 Ambassis agassizii
GTGTGTGTGTGTGTGTGTGTGTGTGTGTGTGTGTGTGTGTGTGTGTGTGTGTGTGTGTGTGTGTGTGTGTACGTGTGTACGTATGTGTCTCTCTGCCTCTCATGATGGAGGTCAGCAGGCGGGATAGTCAGTGCGCTCTCATTCCTCCTGACGGGCGTGGGGACATAGTTCATTTTTTCCAGCGTGTCAGGTTGCTGTGCAATCCAACAATGGTTCAGGGGAGAAAATGGGGATAGAAGTTGTCGAGTAGAAGTGTGTCAAGAGTAATTACCACTTTGTCAGCAATTTTACAACAATAGTGTGCCTGCTGTGTCTCTTAATTGATGATGGAGGTATTAAGAAATAACTATGATGCATTTATTTGAATTGTCAAGCATAGTTTATTATTCTCTCAATGTCTCGCGTCCTCTCTGCTCTTTGTAGACACAATCTTAATTCATCAGAATTTGTATAACATGACTGTGAATCTTAAGTGTGTCAAACACAGCTTCCTAGCTGCACTGTAGAGTGCAGAGATTTTTATATTTTACTGAATTTTGTTGTTTGTTGTTGTTGTTGTTGTTGTTGTTGTTTGATATATGTTTGTGGCTAATTTTTAATTATGCCATAATATTAATGTGGTTTTGATTAAATAATATGAATTCTATGTGGTGCATTAGACACTCGAGAACATCAAAGTCCCACAATTCTTTCTCTTTGTACAGTTTCTGACAGATGAGTGTTTTTCAAAGAGAGCAGCATTAATTACAAACTTTAGGTAAATTGTATCAATATTTACCTTGTATTAAATAAAAATATCTTGTTGTCTGTTATTAGATACCATTAGATACTTAATTATAACCATTAGTTGCAGCCAAAATGGGACCTAAATCTTTTGGGAAATGACACGTATGGTTTGCGACATGTTACGGCCTTTCTGAATGGGCTAAAACAGATGTTTAGAATGCTTACACACAAAGTAATTGACAAAGTTGTGGTTGAATTACCTTATAACCCCTTCAAGACCCATCTACACCATCCTGTCTGTGCACTTCCCATCCCCCTCTGCCCATTCCAGAGTGCAGACAAATGTGAAAGGTCAAATATCATCCACAGGGTTAGGGGCTGTTGTTTAACAGCCATTACACAATAATGAATACTCACCTGACCTTTTTCCTCACTCTCTGGTTTATTTGTCACTTGAGAACTCTGCAGAAGAGCCTTCTCACAGCTCTGGTTACCTGAGCTGGTCCTCTCCATTGTTTCTTTTTTTCCCTTTGCTTATCACTCCCAAATGATAGATTATTTATGTGCTGGCTTTATGACAATTAACAAAGTCTTTCCTTAACTACATCTTCTAGAGTACATGCAGCTTTAAAATTTTGATTCAAGATACAAAAATTATTCTCCCATAAAGTAAAATCTTTTACATCCTTCATACAATTCATTAAAATGTGACAAAAGTGACAGAAACTGTCAGCTGTACTTGTGGAGTTACACAGCTCCATCTGCTCACACATTATCGTTGGGTGTGACGTGCAGTATGAAATATCTCTGCATCTAACAAGAGGACAGGAATGTGAGTGTGACTGAATGAAGGAGTGTGGAGGGTGTGATTTGTCACCATACTAGCTCAGCTGCATGTCATGGATATTTAATTCTAGCTTTGACCTTTTGCAGCCGGGTGGAGCGAGAACTTGGATAAACTTCAGTAACTTTGTGTGTGTGTGAGAGACAAGAAATTGGATTACATGTTCATAAATAATTGGCTAAAATGTAAAGGCAATCTGGACTGTTATTAGCCACCTAGTTATGGCATCAAAACAGTTAGTGTACTGATATGCCATGTTGGCATATGATGGAAAATAATGGGTGTGCATTTGCATGTGTGGGAAGCGTGGAACACAAATCAAAACAAAAGAAGCTTTCACTGTAGCTGCCCCTTGATGTAACGAAGTGACCTGATTTTTTTTTCTTTCTAGTTTTTGAGCTACGCTGTCTTGTGTGGCTCTATCAGAGTTTTCCCAAGTATCCACAGGGAACACAGCTGGATGTGTCTTCACAGCACTATATATATAGGCAGACAAATCTCTTTGTTTATCTAAGCCTCTTTGCTCGTAGCTGAATCTGGCTGCCTGGGAAGTGGGAGGAAACTTGCTCTGCAAAATCCTGGCTGGAAATTTGGGAATAGAGGTGCTGGCCAAAACATCTCTCCTGGGTGTGGTTGTCTATGTGACTCTGCCTATTTGGTCCATGTGCAAGCAGCATACAAAAGACACCCCGCCCATGCCAGATGACATTTAAAGAGGAGGCTGAAAATGGCAAAAAATGATCAGTTTTGGATGTTCCTATGGTAGTTAAACATACACGTAGAAGTCTGCTCATTCATATCTACCTTTGCTAAACAAGCCCTTCCAGTTTAAATCCATTTTCTACCCTTTTTTCTCCGTAGCTCATTAAGGCTGCAAAGCCATGTTGCCCAATATACCTTCTGACCCCTCGCATGACAGGATTTACTAAAACAAAAAACAGGCTGAGGCCCAGAGGAGTTTAAATTAACCCTTTAAAGCTACACTGGTATTTCCCTAAATACCTTAAAGGGATTTGATCCTTTTATTGAAAAACAGTGTAGTACAACATTTTTACTATTTAAAAAAAAAAAAAAAAAAAATTTATGTTTGGTTATGCCAAAACATAATCGTCAAAGAAGACCCAACAAAACAACTCACAACAGTAGAGACACAAGGGCGCAAAAAGTATATTAGGAGGAAAGTGGTTGCACTTAAACTATGTACTCTGTGATGCATGCACCTTTGCAAAGACATTTTGAGGATTTAGATGTGGAAATCTATTTTTTCCCATGGATTTGGGTGGAGGTCCGTGGGATTGTGGCATATGTGCATTTCTGTCTTTTCCTCTTGGATATTGGTTGGGCTACATTTCAGTGCGTGCTTGCCTGCATGTGAGAGAAGAAGTGTCTAAGTGCCTGGTACTTATGTTAAACCCACCCAAAACCACATTTAAAAGAGGCTACATTAAATATTTATTGAATTCTAACTTATATAATTTTGTCTTGAGATAATAATCATTAAAGGTGAAATCCCCTGTCAGAGGGAAATACCTCCACAAATAGCCGTAGCATGTTTAGGATTGATTAAACCATGTGAGTCTTGCAGTTTGTGACTGCTGAGGCTCACAAACAGAAATCAAAGTCAAATATCAAGAAGGGAAGAGGACACCACAAAAAAAAGTTAATTACGCTATCTCATCACAAACTGCAGTTCACTGAACATCAAAGACTGACAGTATAGTGGAAGTTTCCTTGAGGGGAAACAGATTTTCAGCTTGTAGAGAAAGAGTGCTGATATTGAAGCCTTCCAAAAGTTTAACCCTGATAGAAAAGGTTAATGGTTAAGACTGGTTAATAATGAGGTTTTAGAGATCCTTTTTTTTTTTTTTTTGCCTGGAACCCTGGAGCGTGTCAGTTTCAAATTTTCTATTTGAGATTGCCTGCCTAATCCAGTGACAAATTATGGGTGGAGTAGCTTGCATCCCAACAGTATCAATGCCAAAAGAGTAGCTAAACGTAGACTTGATCTTGTGTGGTTTGTGTGTCATGTGGGAGAGGAAGCTTTGGTGGTTAGACAGAAGAGGACACAAGTTCTCAGTCAGGGTCTTTTCATTCATAACTCCTGACCTCATCTGCAGCCAGTTCATTTTCACAAATCTCTAATGTTCCAACGAATCACTCAGGTTCAGATACCAGTAAACAATCTGCTCTGAATGTCATGCAAACTGCAGCAGCATTTGTGGTGAGACATGAAAATAAAAGGTTTCATTCATTTCTTCCATCTGTGAGTCAGAACTTGGGTTTAAAGAGAGACCATAATCAAATGAAGTGCTTGTCAGAGAGATGTTTATTCCAGCGTGTATGAGATCCCATTCAAGCATCCGGATGATGGATGTTCTTAGGGTGGTGTGCGAAGACGGACTGACAGAAGAGGACGCCTGTCTCTGAGTGACGCAGGCCAGTGGAAAGATCTTTTTGGGTCTCCCATTCTTTCAGTTGCTGCCAAGGCTAGTATCACCCAAGCCATTTCATTCCTCTGAGTAGTGACCAGACCAGCTGCTGCAACTCTCTATGGAAGGAAGTGGACTTAATTCAGTCAAGGTCTGGAAGTCGGTCACCAAGCTGGTTTTCCTTCTATACTTCTTCTCTGTGATGGAAAGGAAAAAAGAAAACAAAATGCAGGAAAATGCACTTTCTCTCCCTGTTTCCCTTCCCCCCTTTCACCCTCTCTCTCTCTCTGTGTGGGAATAGAACTGTTTGTTCAGTTGCCCTTCACTGACTCAATATATCAATGAGCAAATGGACTCAGGCCTTTTCCCCTAGCTCCACAGCTCATAGACCAGCAATGGAAGTCGGAGTCTGTCACAGTTTGAATTGTCTGCTGCTGTGTTTCTGTAATTAGTCAATCAGATTCCATCAGAGCTTTCACTTTCATGTACTGAAAGAGCTGAATATTGTGGCTGTCAGTGTCATCTGTAGGTCACTCTGGTTCTTGTTTATCTGCTGCTGTTTTCTGCAACATGGGAAAAAAGAGCTGTGGTTTCCAGCAGGTTAAATTCAGCTGTCGGTTTGCTGCAGTGCATATGTCCCACACATAAACACACCTCTCTGTCACCTGTCACTTACATATGAATTGACAAGTCAAAACATTCCCTGTTTTTGTCACTAACTTTTCTCACCCCTCTGTAAAGTGTGTGTGTGTGTGATGTCACATCAGACCGCCCGGCCCAGCACCCCAAATAAACCCACCCAGCACACTCGATAAATGCTCTCACACCTCTACTTCCTCTTTCTTTCTTTTTTCTCTCTCTTACCATTGCCACCTTGTCTTCCTGTTCCGGACTTGTTGTTTTCATTTTTTTTCGTGTTGTTTTTAAAAATACTTTTCCGTCATGAATTTGAGTAAGTGGATGTCGTGGAGAAAGCGTAACTTTTTTAGAAGAAAAGGAAAGCATGAGCATGGTCTTGATCTAGGTAAGGTTTCCTGATTTAACCTGCTAACACATTGTCATACCGACAGGAGAACATCCTTTCAGTGTTTAATGCATGTATTATTGTGTTTGCTTTTTAGTCACTTTTAGGAACTATAAGAAACTCTTACAGTCATTATGTGAGTAACTTGAACACTTTGCATTTAATATGATGGTCCTAATGTTTTTTTGCTTGTGTTGCTTTGGTGTTTTAAGGCTATGTGATCAGCCTGTGACACTGCTTTTTCACTGCTTTCCACAAAGTCTAGCATCCTCACTATGTCAGACTTGTGGCTATTCAGTGACATTATATCTATAAATTACATTCACCCAAACTCCACACTGTTGGCTTTAAGATACGGATGTGTTTTTTTTTTTTAAGGTTAATACCCCTACTTCATCTTCTTTCATCTGCTCTCATCCTGTGTTGTGTCTCTGGTTGATAGGCTCCTCTTTGTCTCTTCTCTCCATCTTGTACGGCGCTCTTGCATTTTGTCCTGCTGCACGCTGGGATGGTGCTGAACAGTGTTTCTGTGTTTGTCTGTGTTCATCCCCTATCCCACGACGCGTGATGACTCCCCACTCTTGGCTTGCCCTGTCCTGTCCTGCTTAACCCAGATCCCTTTCCCTTTCATTGACAGTGTCCCTCTTCCCCTCCCCAGCCTCGCTCTCTCTTTCTGCTGCTGTTGCTGCATTCCTCTGATCTTTTCCTCCCTCTCTGGTCAAGGAGTGACAGAGGCGAGAGGAGGAGAGGGAGACAGGAATATCACATTCTGTTTTTTACACTGAAACCTTTTGGACTATCATCTCCTGTCTAGTTTTTTTGAGTGGTCTTTCTGCTTCTAGCGTTCAGTACTGTGGCAGCCTGTGGTAAAAGATGGCAGAGCATGTGCTCAGACTCAGAGGTAGGAACCTTTGACAGGTGTGTCATCCAGGGTTTGGTGGCAGCTAGGTGTGCAACAGGTGTGGCAGACATTGATGACAAATAGAGTGACTTATTGGTGCTATTGTGAAATCTGGTCAAAGTAAGCTAGTGCAATGAATGTAAACTTGACATTTTTTGGATATTTGCCTCTTTGTATTGTTTGATAACATCAGCTATGTTTAGAAATCTGTTTGTTTTGACATAAATTGAGACATGTTTTGTCATGAAAAATATATTAGAAGTTAGACTTTGAAAAAAAGTTTGTCTCTTAATATTTTTGTAATGTTGTAACATTATTATTCCAAACACACCTCTCTAAAGTATGCAGTTAAACTCATATTTATTTCAGTTTTTTTGCTGCCTCCCTTTTGCAAGCCATACCAGCGATTTACAGTTAAAACAGTTAAAACACATCTCTGTTATTGTGGTGCAACACACACACATAGTTAGTGTCTTCCTCTGACTCCACAAAATTCCATTGCTCGCCCTCACCTCATTGTTTTCGTTCACACCTAATTACGCCAATACGCGCACTTATGCAGGCCAGAGAGGGTGTTTTGAAGATGGTTAGTGGGGATATGGGTTAATCTCTCTGGAAGTCTGGAGTGTTTTCCTCAAAAATTCCCAGATCATTGTAAGGGAAGATTGTCAACAAGGCTGTGCAGCCTGGGACAAGCATAGACAAGTGACCAGTGGAGGGGGAGAAGGGGAGGGAGGAATGCATGGGAAATTATAGGAATTCAATGCATTCCTGTCAACCTACAGCTTTAACATAATGTACGTCTCTGCTGATTACAGAAGAAAGCTTGTTAGAGGACACATATAAGTTGAGCGACAGACAATGGCTGATATGTAAGCACACCAGTGTGACTTTGTGTATATGTATAGATTCGCATCTTCCAATCAGCTGTGGGTGGGTTTGTATCAAAACAAGAAAACCAGACCTCTTTCCAGACAGCCATCAAAGTGAAGTTCACCTTGTGAAACTTTTTTTGTGAGTGCAGCTTCTTCTTTAGAACTGTTTAATAGCCAAGCAGAGAGCTTCATTGACACTGACCCGAGAAAGGCATGCACTGTGCAACTAATCAAAGTTTTTTTCTGTAGCAACACTCATCCTGGTTTATTTTCTGCCAGTTAACCTTGTTGTTACATCTACAAATATTTTGGTATAGTTTTTTGACGTGCTCATTCATTGGCTACACTCTATTTGTGAACTTCTACTGTGAGCACAAGTTAAGCATTAGCCAATAAGTATAAATTAGCTAAAGGTAACAGCTGGTCACTGATGCGGCAAACTTTGTAAATATCTGTGTTTGTCTAAGCTCCATGCTCTTGTGTTTGCCATGTGATGCTGTCGTGGAAACCCTGATGGTTTGTTTGATTTTCACCTCAGTACCTCCCACCGTTCCGGCTCCTACCCTCCCTTCTCCCCACTGTGTGGTCACAGGCTCTCTCCACCTGGGAGACTTGGGCTGTATATTTTATGTGTCTACACTGTGTTCCCAGCTGGCTGCTTTGAGGAATGCTTATGCATCCATGATGTTTTTTTTCCCTTTTTTTCAACATTTATGTCATTTATTTGTTTTTATAAGTTTTCATTTGATCTACATTGTCAGATTTTGGAGCACGGCTACTAAAGCCATTTATATTCATTCGTGTAAATTATTGAGAATTTCCCTTGTGTAACCACCTAACCCAAATAACAGAGCTGTGTTCGTTATACAGTGACGTGTGTTTACAAATATCTCACTATAGTGCAGAGAGCTGTGTGAGTACACACTGAGATTTCTCTTTCTGACTTAATCACCACTATTGGCTGGGCTGTTGTCAGAAAAAAAACATGCTTCTCAGTCCATTTACTGTACATGTATGTGCTGACACTGCTGTGTACACAAGGACAAGGGTTTAATGTACAATCTGCAAGGAGGTGTGCCTCACAGAGTGTGTGCAGAACGTTTTTATCATATGACCAAGTGACCCAAAAAGATTATATTATAATATTATTGCATCACAGTCTAATAATATATTCTGAAGTAAACACATGTCAGTTTCATTCGTTTTTTTTTTTTTTCTAATGTGCGAAATATATTTAAATGCTTAAGTAACAGTGAAGACACTAATACGTGTTTTTGTTTGTTTGTTTGTTGGGGAATAAATATCTTTTATTCAAACAAAATACTCAAACAAAAACACACTCTTCAGCACTCTGGCCTGTCGCCTCTTTGATCTGCCCTGCAGTCAGACATTCTTGTGCTGTGGTGAGTAGGAGCAGCAGAGAGACTGAGGCGGAGCAGTGCACATGAATTGGGCATATTGTCCAGCCAAGATGGTGAGGTAGAGAGCCCAGGAGACCCGAGCTCACAGGGACCCTCTCCTCGGGGGCCTCAGAGGCCCTCCACAGGGTGCCCAATAGAGCTGTAAAGGACAGAAGGCCTCGACATGGGGCTTATAATAAAAGGAAAATTGATAGTGTGTTGAAAGCTTACTTGTGCTATATACCTCCTCCCCCCTTTGGATGCCTCACTCACACTTTTGGCCCAGCGCTCATTTTTTTGTCTTGTGTTCTGTTTGTTTTTTTTCACACGTCCTTGTTAGAACATGTTCAGCCGTTCCACCTGTAAGTTATCCACTGTAATTCATTGTCACCAGTTATTGCCCCCCTGTTATGTCACCTACCATTTTCAACATGACCTCTTCTTTGTCTCCTATATCCTTCCTCTGTCACATTATTCATTCAATTTTATTACTTGAGCTTTATTGTTGCTGCTGAAGATTTATACAGAAGTGGGTCAATGTACTCTCATGAGGGCCTTTAACACCACACACAGACAAAGGCTCAGAGAGAGTGTATACCAGTTAAGGCAACTGGTCTCTTCTAGTTTTGTCTGATCCAGTTATTTTGTGGACATAGGTGTTGTTCCTAATTTTCTAGTCCATCATAAATCTTTTTTCTCTTTTTGTGATTGTCCATTTCTTGTTATAAATACTACACACAAACAAGAAATTCAGTATCTAGCTAAAGGATGTAATGTCAAGATGATATTGAAAATACAGAAACAATTGTCTTGTGTTATGTAATCACATCAGGCTCCATAAACACTCAATTCAAGTAATGAAAACCT
Source organism: Ambassis agassizii (assembly GCA_036025115.1). NCBI lineage: Eukaryota > Metazoa > Chordata > Actinopteri > Ambassidae > Ambassis > Ambassis agassizii. The sequence continues at coordinate 9,067 of JAVQJX010161921.1, forward strand.
CAGTGTCTTCCACCATCATTTATCTCACCCACTCACCTCTTCACCTCTTGAACCCCTCCTTCTGCCCTTCTCTTGCAGTACATTTTTGTTTTTATGCCCCTTCACACCCACCCAGCGGCTGCACACACACACACTCACACACACTCTACACCCCAAACAAAGAAGCCGACGACTGCTGGGACTGGTGATCATAACCTTTGACCTTTTGTTCAGTTCATGGTGCTTTACACAGCCGTTAGTTGAATGACAGTGGCAGTTTAACGCTCATACACACTTTCCACCTCTCCACCCTCAGATTACAGTCTGACTACAACCTCAACAACTCTGCTTAAAATCAATCTGTTTTTTAAACTGTTCCCTCAGGTGTGAAACAAACTGACAACTGACAGAGGTTTTCAAATTAAATAGCAAAGATATGCAAAAAAAAATACACACTACAAAGGGTTAAACATGCCCTTAACAGTAGTCTTTTAAATGTAGGACAAAGTGAAAATATCTTGAGGTAAAAGGCTTTGTATGAGCTACTCTGATTCATTACAGGAGCCAGTCATTGCCCAGGCACATCAAAGCAGCGGACCCTCTGCCTGATACACAATGAGGCCTTATTAGAAAGCCATGTTGGAGAGAATAAAGGAGGAGCAGGGAGCAAGGGAGTCAAGTGGGAAGAGAATGTGAAATATTTGTACAATTGGATACAGATATGAGGGGAAACACTACACACGAGTGTGTGTCCATGCACCTGTTGACATTTTGCTTACATTATGAAAAATACCTTTTATGTCAGAATTTTGTTCCTGTAATTTTCTGATGTTCCAGCAGCATTGATCTGGAGGCTTATAGGCTGTGATGCCTCCAGCTATAATTACCATTTACCAGCAGTGTGTCATAGTGTTTGAGTGAACTTCGTGTTTGTTAAGTTAATTCCTTATACAAACAAGTGGAAATTGAAGTTTGTACTGCTGCTAATGTCTTGGTGTTGTTCACCCTACTGACACTCGGCTCTTCTTTTTCCACAGATGAACATGATGCAGTACAGAAGAAAACATTCACCAAATGGATAAACGCACAGTTCTCCAAGGTAATTTGAAACATTACAGTTTCAATAATTGAGGTGCACTTCTTCTGCTTGATATTGCTGTCAAATGTGACTAAATGCAGGTTATGTACTTCTGTGTTTTCCAAATAGGTTGTAGCCAGAGCTACCATTACAAGACCTGAGAATAAAGTCAAATCCTTTCCAGATGTGCAAACAGAGCACAATCTTTCACTATTATAGTAAAAAAAGATTCTTTTTTAAAATTGGTTTTTGAACTCTTTGTTCATCAAATGGTCGGAAACTACATGAAAAATGCATAGGTTTGCCTCAGTAACAAAGACTTGCCATCCATCATGTCATGCATGGTCGCAACCTAAAGATCCTTTATGAGCTAGGAAAGAACTGCTTAAAAAACACAAGTGGTAAGATAAAATTAAAGTATAAAAAGTATAAATTTTAGAACAGTAAAGCCTAAACATGTAATTTTGCTTTCATCAAACTAAATTATACTTTTAGTGTTAAGTATTGTTAATGCGTGTGGTCCTG